>CAUYRH010079136.1:0-53711 GCA_963574655.1 Perodicticus potto
GAAAGTGTGGCCAGAGTTCAGACAGGAGGACTTAAGAACACAGAGGGTGGGGGTTGGGAGACCAGCCTCCAGGCATGGAATCCTCACTTTCCGCCCCACCACCCTGCCCTTTGTCCTGCTGTTGCACACACTGACACACGCTCATGGAAACCTCCAGTCCTGCCCCGTAGAAAATATCATGACTCAGCAATGCTTCCCTGCCCGCCGATGTCTCTCTGACCTGCCGTGCCCACAGAGGTGTCCACGTGGGTGTCCACACCAGCACACGCCTGCACACGATGACACTTTACCACTCCATCTACACTCAGGGGGGAGAACTGCCTCTGCACATCCCGTAGCCAACACTGCTGGGCTGAGCAGAGCAGACCGTGCAGGGAAGCTGCTCTCGGACTCAAGACTCCTTAGGTTGCCTGACGGGCCCACCGTCCACTAGCGAGGGTCTGAGGAGGGGGCGCCGGGATGAAAACACACACACACACAGGATAATGCACTTAGTCAGGCTGAGACTTCACTTTATTTTGACAGCACTTTATTTTTCTTCCAGACTTTTTACTCTCACAGGGAAGAAGGTCATTCTCTTACTTCTTGGGTTGCTTACACTGTGTTGTTTACTTTGGAACTGCTGTGCTGCTTATCTCTAGTTCTGGCCATCTGGACTTCCAGCTCCCTGTTCTGGCTCTTGCCAGTAAAAAGCGAGGGGAGTCCCCCGCAGCTTCCCACATATCCCCCTCCTTTATTTATTTTAATAGAGGCTTAAGTGCGCCTGTCTTAGGTTGTCCTCCTGCCAACAGATCTAGCTTACCCGTCATTGGATACCTCAAGTTTATCAAGAGGGTCCTGTCTTAGGTTGCTTAGACTGTCGGGAGGATCTTACCCATCATTGGCTGCCACTTAGCATTAGACAGTGTGAGAGGGAGGCTCCACTCTATCCTGCAACTTTAATCTTAATATCTCTTGAGCATTTAATCTTAGCAAGAAGCACAGGGAGCGTACCGCGCAGGGCAGCATGGCCAGTACTATAATCAAAACAATGACAGCTACAGCTAGTCCGGTGAGTACATGCCAAATAGTATCAAGAGGAGAGGAAACATAATGTTTAAACTGGTCAAATGACTCACTAGCTGCTTTGCAGGATCAAAGGAGAAATTTTGAGTCGCTAACTGTGTTATTTCTGAATGCAATCTGTTCAAACCGAGGGAATTCTTATTTTAGGGGGAAAGAGTAGGACAAGGAGTTCAATCTGTAACTGTCTGTGAATAATCAAGTAAGATAACCAACTACCTTCCGACCAGCCGTGTGTAATTAGGCATGCATGGTTTAATCTTTGAGACAAGCATATACTACTGGCAGGATCAACCAGGTATCCACATTTACAATTCCTTCTTCTGGGAACCATGGACACACATGCTCTACAAAATGTAAAAACTTAGCAATCTGATCTTGGTTAACTTTAGTGCCTCGTTGATGAAGCATTTGCTTTAACAGATGAATAGAGAGGTTACGGCTAGGGCTAGAACCCCGCCCCCATCTTTAAATTTTAAATATCCCACCGCACTCACTGAACTTAGGATGCTTCTCCCACTGGCCGGCGGTCTTCACGGTAGTCCCTCCTGTGTTCCCCCGTGCCTCAGGTCCCTTCGTGGTCTCCAGTTTGACGGGCCCGCCGTCCACTAGCGAGGGTCTGAGGAGGGGGCGCCGGGATGAAAACACACACACACACACACACAGAATAATGCACTCAGTCAGGCTGAGACTTCACTTTATTTTGACCGCACTTTATTTTTCTTCCAGACTTTTTACTCTCACAGGGAAGAAGGTCATTCTCTTACTTCTTAGGTTGCTTACACTGTGTTGTTTACTGTGGAACTGCTGTGCTGCTTATCTCTAGTTCTGGCCATCTGGACTTCCAGCTCCCTGTTCTGGCTCTTGCCAGTAAAAAGCAGGGGGAGTCCCCCGCGGCTTCCCACAGTTGCCAGCCTTCTCTGGGCCTGGGTTTCCACATCCAGTCAGCACCCAGAGTCGCTTACACCCAAGTCATGGTCAGTCTCCAGATTTGAATGAGACAGCACCAAGAGTGGATAGGAAGGCCAGGCCCAGTAGTTCACACCGATAATAATCCTAGCACTCTGGGAGACCCAGGTGGATGGATTGCTTCAGCTCAGGAGTTCAAGACCAGCCTGAGCAAGAGTAAGACCTCATCTCTACTAAAATTATAAAAATTAGCCAGACACTGTTGGCGGCATCTGTAATCTCAGCCACTCTGGAGGCTGAGGCAAGAGAATCTCTGGAGCCCAAGAATTTGAAGTTGCTGTAAGCTATGATGCCATGGCACTGAACCCTGGGGCAACAAAGTGAGATTCTCTCCCCACAAAAAATAGTGAACAGGAACAGTTAGAGTAGTCAGACCTCAGCGGCAAGAAAAGGAAGAGAAAGGGATGGGGCTGGGAACCCACAGGACACAAACCTCCCAGTTGCAGGGAGGGAGGAGTGGAATGACTGACACAAAGCAGGTGTCACAGCATTTACCTTCCCCTCCTGAAGGTGCCTTTTCCCCAGCCATGGGGGGTGCTGGGTACAGGGCCTTCTGTCCTCCAGCTCAGGGACATCCCCTGCCAGGTCACACATCCTGACCCAGACCCCTCAGACTTTGAGAGTCTAAACTCAAAAGATTCAGTTGAACAAGGAAGCTAGGGATAGTATGTCCTAATTCTCCCCTAAGCACGGAAGGTTCTAAACCCTAACTGGAAATGCATTAGTTCAGTTTATATCAGAGTGTTGATGGATGGGAGGAAGCTTCCCCTGTGGAGACTGAAGGCGGCAAGAGCCTGGACTTCATACCTGCAGTCCTTGGAGGAGCTGTCAGAGTGAGGTCAAGGACAGCACTGCATAACAGAGGACTGGGATGCAGATGCACAAGTTGCTAAGGGAATGAGGCAAGGACAGAAGGAGCCATGGTTTCACTGCACTGGGCTTCTCTCCTTTACCCAAAATGCTGTCCACTAATTAAGAGAAGAAGAGTATATTGCCCAGATCAGGAAGGAGAGGTTTCCTGCAGAAATTAAAGACGACCAGGCGCCCCCTCGTGGGTAGTCAGTGGCAGGGCTGTCTGGGCGTGGGTGTTGGCCAGGGATGGCCCCTGGACGCAGCCCATCCCCACAGTGTCCACTCTCTCCCATAGCCTCCTGCATGTGTCCTCCAAGAGTGTTGGCTGGTAAGGAACTGGAGTAAGTGTTAATTACACAAGCCTGCTTCTATCCCTGTAGGGCATGCAGTGCCCTTCTAAGCCAAGAACAGAAACACATAACTAAAAAAGACACCCAGGTGTGGTGCCAGCAGCACAGTGGTTATGGCGCCAATCACATGCACCAAGGCTGGCGGGTTCCAGTCCGGTCCGGGCAAGCTAAACAACACTGACAACTGCAACAAAAAAATAGCCGGGCATCGTGGCAGATGCCTGTAGTCCCAGCTACTTGGGAGGCTGAGGCAAGAGAATTGCTTAAGCCTAAGAGTTTGATGTCACGGCACTCTACCAAGGGTGACATAGTGAGACTCTGTCTCAAAAATAAATAAATAAAATAAAATAAATAATAAATTAATTAATAAATAAAACACCCTGTCCTTGCAGGAATCAAAGATCTGGAGGGTAGGAAGAGGAAGCCACTAGCCCTCTCTGCTCCTCAGAAAGGGCCAGGACAGCAAAGGGAAGGAGTGATGGCACTTTCCTCAGGATCGGGCTCCAGTCCCATCAGACTTCACCTGACACCCCAGGAGAAGAGGTAGGGGGGCATGTGCTTCTTTGTCAGTGTGGTCCTTTCCCCACCATGCCAAGGCCTTTGAGTTGTGATGGGGGGGGGGAGCCGTGCAGTAAGCATGTGGTTTGTGTCCATCAGGAGGTGATAGCAGAAATCACAGACTTAACCAATTCAGCTCTTGGAGAGGATCCCTGGAGGCGAGCCCTAACTTCTCGGACACCTTCCCCTGGGAGCTACAAAATGGCTTAATAATCACTGTCTTTGGGGGGGAAGAAAAAGGTAGAAATCCAGAAGTTCCAGTTTCAGCCTGAAGCAATGGTTTATTTCAATGAAGCAACTTGGACAGTGCCTTGAGTGTGACAAACACTAGATGGATTCTAGTGTTCACAGGTCTGCCTCAAGTGCAGGCAACGAGTCCCACCGTCTTGTGTCTCCAGGCCCTGGCAGTGCTACCATCTTGCAGAAGTGAATGAATGTCAAAGTAGATGACATCCTTTTCCATTTTCATCCATATCGCTCACCTTGTCTGACAATATGAGATTTCATGATGCCTCCATTTTTCTCATCTTCGTAATGAAGGAGGAGAGTCAAGATGACTTTTAGCAGGTCCTTCCAACGTCAACTTTTGGGGAGTTTAAGAATTATATGTCTTTATCAAAATGGTGAAAATTTAGGAAGTTGAGGCCTGGGACAGCACCAGAGATTACTGTCCTGCATATATCAGGTGTTCAACAAAAGTTGACAAAAATGTAAAAAATTGGAATCAGTAGGACACTGTTGCCACATACTGATGGAGTGGCTGGGGCTTGCAGGGATCACAGGGGGGCGAGGTTCTGAGGGAGCAGCAGAAGCCAGGGGAGGGACAATATGGAGATTGGACAATATGGACAATCTCTATATGGAGATTGAGGAGAGGGGAAGAGCAGAGGCATGTGGAGCTGCTGGTGGTGTCAGGTGGGGGACCAGTACCTGTATCTGGGGGCCCCCCAGTCTGTTACCAGTCTTCCCAAGCTTCCTCTTCCTTCCTTTACTCTTGAGAAATCACAGACAGGAATCACACAAAGATGGGAGGTGGGAAGCAAAGCTACTCACCTTCCCCTTCTCAAACCCCTCCCCAGATAGTCCTACATATCCCTCAGGCTCCATGAAGGAGAATCCTCTTCCCTCACTCAGGGAATTTCCCCGAATTCCCAGGGCTGTGTGGCCTCCACAGAAGTGAATGCTCAGCCTGGCATTTTTATCCATGAGACGCTCTTGAAGGGTGGTCTTCTTTAACGTTTGGATATCGTGAGGCCCTTTGAGAATCTAGGGAAGGCTAGGCTCTAAGCCTCCATAGAAGTGCACATAACATAACCACCCAATTTTTGCATCCACCTTCAGGGAGTTCACACCTAAAGCCATTAGGGTAAGGAATCCAGGTCAAGAATCCTTATGGGCTTATCGAATTACTAGCAGCCTGACTCAGACAAATTATTTAACTGTTCTGTATCTCAGTTTCCTTGTCTAGTATAAAACCCACCTTGTTAAGTTGTAAGAAGCATTAGATGAGGTAATACATGTAAAGAAAGCTCCTTTCAACCATGTCTGTCAAATGGTGAGTAATCGATAATGTTAGTTGTTACTATTACTACATCTCCTCTGTGGCAACTCATAATGGGAATGTTCTCACCCTTCTTTGTAGGAAATACAACTCCAGACAACAAAATAAAAAAGGAAGCTGATGTTGATCCAATTCTGAGAGAAAAATGGCTAGCGATGTTGGGACTCGAGAGGTTTCTCAAAATTAATTCCACAAGAGGGAATTTTTTCTTCCTTTTCCCCCCAAAGTGGGAAAAGGGCACGCTAGTGCCAAGTACTTTATGTATATTATCTCACATATCCCATATAATAACCTCGTCAGGCAGGCAGCAATATCCTCATTTTACACATAAGGAAACAGAGACTCGGAAAAGTTACATGGCTTGCCCAACGTGACATGGCTACTGAGTGGTGGGACAGCATGTCAAAGATAGGTCTGATCCCCAAACCGTTGTTATCTCCACTGTGTCTTGTAAAGGGTGAGCAGGGAAGAGCTGAGCAAAGAAAGCCAAGGACGGGGGAGCAGGCCGTATCCTCCTTTGGGGACTCTGGGGAGGTCCTCGCCTGGTGCTGCTCAGCAGATAGGCTGCCTTTCTAGCTTGGGGAAGCTGTGGCAGGAGGGCGGAGTGATGACCATGGGCAGACTTGGCTTCTTTACTCAGCGACCTTCTGGAAGCTCATGCTGGGAAGGAAGTGCAAGGACTGCCACACTCCTCAGCCTGACCTTTCCCTGAGACACCTGGCTCACCCCGCTCTTCCTCCAAAGCCCAGCCCCACCCCTGGGAAGGTGCCTGCCTTTATCTGTGCCTCTCAATCTCTTCTCCCTCTGCCTTCCTTCCTTTCTGACTGTTGATCACAATGTTTTGCCTACACTTTAGGGTAAAAAATGCGGCGGGGGTGGGGGGCAGAACAAGTAAATTTCCAGGAATTGTTTTGCTGCTGTTGCTTACAACAAAGACGTTTGCCCTCCTTCTGCCCAGATTGTTAAGGAGCCTAGCCTCCTGCCCCTCCCTTTCCCCCTTCTTCCTAGTCTCTCTCTTTCCAGCTCCCCTCTCTACCTCCCAAAACAAATCCATATGAAAACTGCAGAGTTATCACTTCTTTCTCCCTCAGGGGGCAGCTTTCCCTCTGAGCCTCTGCCATAAGGAACGACCACCACTTCCTCTTGCTGCAAATACACGCTGAGTGATGAGAGTAAGTGGGTACCAGCAAGTGGAGGTGCTAAGGGTACTTCTTCACATGGGAGGGAAGATTCGGAGACCCAGGAGACATGAGCCACTAAGATGGAGCCTTGAAAGGAGAGGGAATGACTAGGGGCGTTGATATGTTTTAGTAATTTGTAATCCTAACCCCTCAAAATGGAGTCTCTCAAGCCAAGGAGCATTGCACACAGTGAAGCTGTTCGCCCTCCCAAAGTAACAAACATGCATGTCATGGACTAAGGTAACAGCAGCTACTGTCAAGAATGGCAAGAATACGGACCATAAAAGCAGCCAGGACCCAGCCTTGTTCAAGGTGTCTCAAGAGGTTCTGTGCAGAAGAAACGAGGCTTTTGGTATTTGCAGCCTTCTCCTCTTGACAGATAGGCACATTGGTTTCTTGAGCCATAGCTGTAGTTCTTTACCCCCTCCCCCCTTCATTAATATAATTGCATGACTGGTAGTGTGTGAAGGCCTAGCAATAAACCGTAAATTCCACCATATATAGCTGACTCACTGTTAACACACTAAGGCAGCAGGACCCTAAATAAAACATCAACTGGCATAGCCAGGAGCAGGTATGGTCCATGTGAACAGGACAAACACCAGAACAAAGGTCTTCCTTGGAGGGTGCTTGGTCTAGGACAGGTGCCATCTAAGGGGTTGAAGGCATGAAGAGGGAAGTGAAAACTCTCAGAAGGCTCGGTCCTAAAGAAAGAGCAAAACTGAAAAAGATGCAAACCACATTCCACATTGTCATAGTTCATCATAACAGAGTCTTGATCTAGGAGTGGTCTAATATGTGAGTGGAGGGCTTAAGAAAGCTGCAAAATTAAAAATATCCCCTTCCATGGAGATGGATGGTGCTGATGGTTGCTAACAATTTTGTATGTACTTAATGCCACCGAGCCGTGCACCTAAAAATGGTTCAGAGAGCATGGTGGTGCATGTGTGTAGTCCCAGCTACTTGGGAGACTGAGGTAGGAGGATCTCTTGAGCCCAGGCATTTGAGGTTGCTGCGAGCTATGATGATGCCACAGCACTCTAGCCTGGGGAAGAGTAGTGAGACCCCATGTCAAAAAGAAAAAAACAAACAAACAAAAATCAATTAGCAAACACACACAAAAAAATCCTTGCCTTGAGTGGATAAACAAAATGCAATATAGTGAAATATTCTCAGCCATGAAGGAGATTGAAGTACCAATACATGTTACAATGTGGATGAACCTTGAAAACATTATGCTAAATTAAAAAAAAAAAAGGCAGAAAAGGACACATGCTATATGATTCCATTTATATTAAATGCTCAGAATAGGCAAATCCACAGAGATGGAAGCAGAATGGTGGCTGCCAGGGCCTGGGGAGAGGAGGGCAGAGAGAGTGACTATTTAAAGGCTATAGGGTCTTCTCTTCAGGAAATGAAAACATTTAGAGGTGGTGGCTGCACCACAACACGAATACACTAAATACCACTCAACTGTACACTTTAAAATGGTTAATTTATGTTATGGGAATTTCACCTCAATTAAATATATATTTAATGCCTTCCCACCAATGTACCTCCTGCCTCTAGAACATGGGCCTGGGTTGTGGGGACACCGCCATGTGTGTGCCTGAATAGGACAGAAGGATGCAGAAGCCCATCGTACACACACAGGGGTATCTCAGGAATCCACTGAGATTAACTGAGATGAAAGTGTCCTGGGAGGCAGGAAGCTCTGGTGACACAAGTAAAAACACAGAGGCAGGGGCATCTCTCCCCTATATCCCACTCTCTGGGCCCCAGCGTAGGCCATGCCCCTGGTGGAGCCCTGGGAAGAGGATGCTGCCTCCTCTCTCCCTCCCAACTCAGAGATCTCCTGAAGCTTTGGCACAGCCCCTCCTTATCCCCTCATCACCCCACAGCCAGTCTTTACCCTCTCCCAGACTCTCTGCTCCAAGCACAAAGGGAAGGCAGGGAGCTGGAGTCCCTGAGAGAGGAGAAGGCAGGGGTGGGCACCAACGCGCAGGGGCCAGGCCAGAGTCATTCAAATCCCATTCAAATTCAAGCTGGCTTTTCAGATGCATTTTAGCCCCACAGCTCCTGTCCAGGTCCACTCTAGCAGGAATGAGTCACATACACACACACACACACACACACACACACACACAGAAAGCACTCGCCACAGCAGGGCCCCATGCTAAGGGCTTTCTGGGATGGCTTCTTTCATTCTTGCAACACCCCTATCAGTACCTGCTATTCTTGTCCCCATTTTGCAGAGAGAAGGACTGAGGCTAAAGAAAGAGGTGAGTTCATACAGCTAGTAAGTCAAGAGTCTGTCCTTGCGCTTGAAACCTGACCTCCCACCACTGGCACACTGGGACATCCCCTTGAACTGGATTGGGAAAGTGCAGGAAAAAACCTTGGCCCTCAAAAAAAAAAAAAAAAACCTTGGCTCTCTCCCACAGAGCCTCAGCCAGTGGCAGCAACTTCCTGGATGAGAAGGGCAGCACTGAAACCAGCAACACCACCAGCCCCACAGCCACTGGCCCTCTCGCCTTCTCGCCTTCTCGCCTCCTGGAAGGTCCCAACTGCCTGGAACCTCCAGTCCTCCAGGACTAAGGTGCTCCCAGGGGAAATTCAGGTGAGCATCCCCATTGCCTTCCCCCATAGGACATGAGAATCAAGGCTTGGAGACAACTGCCTCTGCTGCTGGATCCACAGATTTTCCCAGGCATGAATGAGAGCTTGGGGGTAGGGCCCACGCCCAGGCCGCAAATAACAAGACAGAGCAAGAGCAGTGAAGGAGGGCTCCTCAAAAGGGCCAAGGAGTGAAATGCCAGACAAGAAGTAGAGACCAGAGACCACCTAGGGATGGAGGAGGTGGGACTGGCTGGGGCTGGGAGGAAATCTTGGTGGGCCTCAAAAGTCCTGGTCTCTTCTGATACTGAAACCCCCTTAACAAAGAATCTCTGCTCTTGGGTCAAAGTGGTCAAGCTTGGTGGCTCACACCTGTAATCTTAGCATTCTGGGAGGCGAAGACAGGAGGATCGCTGGAGGTCAGGAATTAAAGACCAGCCTGAGCAACACAGCAAGACCCCATCTGTACAGAAAATTTAAAAATTAGTCAGGTGTGGTGGTGCACATCTGTAGTACCAGCTACTTGGGAGACTGAGGAAAGAGAATTGCTTGAGCCCACTGAGGCTGCAGTGAGCTGTGATGATGCCACTGAACTCTATCTTGGGCAACAAAGCAAGACCCTATCTCAACAACAAAGCTGGCAAGTGAGTTGCATTAGTTATCCACTTAGCGAGAATATTAAACTTCTCACTTCTCTTTCTTGCCCCATCAACCTCTGAATGTTTCCCCAAAGCTCCCCAGGCCCTGTGGCCTTCTACCCTAGGGACAAAAGTCTGCTTTTGAGATCTCTTTTCCCTTCCAACTCTTCCTTCTTCTCATCAGGCACTTGCTGGTCCTTATGTCCATCCAGCCCAGCTGGGGGCCCAGCCCCTCGGAGGAGCTCACCATGGAGCCTGCCAACTTTGGAAAGGTTCATAATTGGACCGAACTGCTGTCCTTCTTCAACCACACGCTGTCTGAGTGCCACGTGGAACTGAGCGAGAACACCAAGCGAGTGGTCCTCTTTGTCCTCTACCTGGCCATGTTTGTGTTTGGGCTGGTGGAGAACCTCCTGGTGATATTTGTCAACTGGCGCTGCCCAAGCCGGGCAGGGCTGCTGAACCTCTACGTCCTCAATATGGCCATTGCAGACCTGGGCGTCATCCTGTCTCTGCCTGTGTGGATGCTGGAGGTCACGCTGGACTACACCTGGCTCTGGGGCAGCTTCTCCTGCCGCTTCTCTCACTACTTCTACTTTGCCAACATGCACAGCAGCATCTTCTTCCTGGCGTGCCTCAGCGTTGACCGCTATGTCACCCTCACCAATGCCTCTCCCTCCTGGCAGCGGCACCAGCACCAAGGGCGGCGGGCCATGTGTGCAGGCATCTGGGTGCTCTCGGCCCTCATCCCAATCCTGGAGGTGGTCCACATGGAGCTGGTGGAGGGCCTGGAGCCCATGTGTCTCTTCATGGCACCCTTTGAAACGTACAGCATGTGGGCCCTGGCGGTGGCCCTGTCCACCACCATCCTGGGCTTCCTGCTGCCGTTCCCTGTCATTGCAGTCTTCAATGTGCTGACGGCCTGGCAGCTTTGGCGACCAGGACAGCCCGAGGGCCGGCGCCAAAGCCTGCTGGTGTGTGCCTACATAGTTGTCTTTGTCATCTGCTGGCTGCCCTACCACGTGACCCTGCTACTGCTCACACTGCACGGGACCCACATCTCCCTCCACTGCCACCTGGCCAACCTCATCTACTTCTTCTATGACATCATCGACTGTTTCTCCATGCTTCACTGCGTCCTCAATCCCATCCTCTACAACTTTCTCAGCCTGAGCTTCCGGGGCCGGCTGCTGGACGCTGTGGTCCAGTATCTTCCCAAGGACCAGGCTAGGACAGGTGCACGCGCTTCCTCTTCCTCCTCTTCCACCCAGCACTCCATCATCATCACCCAGAACTACCAGCCCACCACAGGCCCCCACCCCACCCACACCTGAACTCCCAGGCAGCCTTTTTGCCTCCGAATGCCTCACCCATCTCCACTCCTCAACCTCTTATATCCAACTAAGGTAGATTCCAAGTTCCTCCACCAGTGATGCAGAAGGCTGGAGGCATAGGTGAGAGATGGGGGACCACAGGGAGGGAGTCAATTTTGAATATATCTTAAAACACCGAGGCGGGGAGAGAAGGGGCAGGGAGGGGTAAGAACAGGTCCCTGGTGTTGTATTGTTTGTCTTGGTCTTTGTATTTAAGGGAGCCACACAGGAAGAAAAGGCGAAATAAATAATAGAGCGAGCTATGACTCTGAATCTTTGAAAAATCTGCACTCTGGCAGGGAGGGGAGTGAGCAAAGGCTACAGAGGCACTGGCAGAGGACGTTAGATGCGCTCATTTCATAAGTCACCCCAGCCGGCCAGAAAGAGTGAGCTCTGCGGGAACCTCACAAACCTTCCTCTTGTGTCTGTGTGTTTGTTGATCTTCCAGTTCACTGTGCAGGTTGTGGGAACAAGAGGCCAGGGGCCAAGGAACCAGGAGGGAGGCCTCAGCAGGATATGCCCTGGCTGTGCATCCTCAGTGCCCTGATAAGCAGAGGGGTTGGGGACAGGTCTGAGATAGCACTCTGCAGCTGGGTTAGCAGGATGGCCTCTCCACCCTGCTCATCCAGGAAACACACATCCATTTCCTTGCCAATAGCTTCTCCCCCTTGGCTACCCTGCTGCCCTCCCCCCAAAGCAGAGGCACTGTCCCAGTTAATGTCCTCCCAGCTGACCTCCTCCCAGACCTGGGACACTTCAGACTTCTAGGGAGGTGCAGAGCTATCAGAAAGTGCCCCACCCCCAACTCCACCTTTTCCCACAGGAAAGCGTCAGGGGACAGCCCTTCTTGGAGCAGACCTTGGCCTAGGCAGCAGCAGATGCTGACGGAGGTTTTAACCTTCCCATTTGACCGCTGCATGGGATGGGGAAGGGCAGAGTGGAAATGTCCCAATTCCGCTGTCACAGGTCAGTTCTCCCTGGCCAAGCTTTTCATAATCTTCCTGTCTGGCAATTTATGTTTAATACCACCTGTTCCACAGATAGGAAAAGTCCTCTTATTAACAAGTAGACCTGGAAAAGGATCATTTATCAGTTTGGGAAACTAGCACCATGTCCATGAAGAAGTATTAAGTAAAACCCTAAGAACAGGTTCTGGTGTCCAGCCTCCATGTCCATATCCTTGGCCTCTTAATCCTGCTTGCAGAGTAAGGGGACTGTGGATGGGATCACCATCTCCTGTCCCACTCAAGTACTCAGGGTCCCAGTTTTATGTTGGAGTAACTGTGCACTTCCAGGACGCCGCCTGCTCTACTCCTCAGAGCCTGTGCTCGGCAGGTGCGCTGAGCACCGCTACAGCCGTGTCATGCCCAGGCCCCCGCAGGAGTGTGGAGTGAAACCCACATCTGCCTATCGCTTGCACACCAGGCCCAGCCCTGAAAGGATTTAAGCTGTAGACAGCTGCCTGGTGGCACAGAATAAGGAGTCTGGGGTGTGGCTCCAGTTGTGGTAAGGGCTTAACCTAACAATGCAGAAATCTAATTTAAAACTTTCTTCTCTTGTCCCAAAATAGATACCAAGCCCCTGTCGCTGCCTTTTCTGCTTTGGGCTACAGAGGCACTGTCCCAGTTAATGTCCTCCTAGCTGACCTCCTCCCAGACCTAGGACACTTCAGGACACTTGGGTTTTTTGCAGGAAACTTCAGGACACTTTGGTTTTTTTGCAGGAAACCAAATTTTGCATCTTCGTCACATCCCAGTTGCCTCACAGGCCATTTTCCCAAGATCAGTTATCACCCTGGCAGGATGCGTCCTTCCTTAGGGCCTCCCCACCGTGGGAGGGGGAATGGAGGCTGGCTGTGCTGGCTGCACCAAGGTTGTTCCCACCGCATCTCCTCTGGGCACGTGTATCAACCTCATAAAATCATGCCAAACCTTTGCCTCCTCCCTACTTGAGTCTTCCTCTCCCCTCTTTCCTTCTGCTTCTCTGCACTCAAAAGACATGCTGCATCCCAGTGAACTCACTGTACTGGCAACCATTCTCTCTGGGCTGACAGAAGATACCCTCAGGGATGTGCCCCTCAGAAGCTTGAATCTTTCACTGAATTTCCCACAAAGAAAACAAGTCAGTAAGTTAATCCTGGGGAATTCCAGCTACGGGAAAGGAAAACGAGCTGCCTGAAAGAACTTTGGCATCTGCTGGGCAGGAATGTGCCACTGAAAGAGTGCCGAGCCCAGATATTGTGAGCTCCAGGTGTGCACATATTCATAGTAATAGGAAAAGAACTCCCATTTCAAATCTTTTTTTTATTCTAAATAAAAACCACACTTTGTGCTGAACAATGGAATATAAAAGAATCAGATGTACGACTTTAGACATCTACTATTTGAGAAAAAAGTTTACAAAATGTACAAAACTTTACAGCAATAGATAGTAAACACTTAAATATCAGGAGGTCAGTACTTATTAATTTAATGGAAGGAGTTAGACGTCAACAACTCTTCTCTGTTTCATAAGAGATTTTAGCTATTAGAGGCAGGGTGGGGGTTGGATGGGTGAAGGGTTTTAAACAAACATCAAAATCAAAACAGTTTCATCTTCATTCTGATGCTAAGTCTATGACGCAGAATTGCACTAAAGCCAGTGCCGTGCACCCTGCTTCCTGACTCTGCTCCTGACTCGTTTGGTGCAGGAGTTAAGGAAAAGGACACATGGGACCCCCTCAGATAGGCAGAGGGCACGTCACACAGTCCCCTTCCCATGCCAACAAATTCAGTGTCCATCTGTAAAGGGATTTAAATTTGCTTTGGAAGTTAAGTGGTCTGGGGGCTGGGGAACAGGACATAGCAGGAAGCCAGAAGAGGAAGAAAAGTCATCAGGAGCAAAAGTTTGACTGAGAAAAATGTATGTAAGCCCAAAGGTTTGTCCCGAAAACATAGGGGAACTGACAGACCAAAACAGAAGTCACAGGAACTTTCACCCATCTCCTGGTTCTTAGGGGGTCCCTGGCCCAACCTCCATCTCACCTTCTTTCTTCCCAACTAGCCATGAACTGTAGGGACTTCATAGAGTCTTAAAACTGAGGACCAAATACTACGGTTGCAGCACCAGTGAGTCACCAATGGGTCACTGGGAGTTGGGATACTGAACTCCTCCTCCAGCCACAAGCAGCCACTGCTGTTTATCCCCAGGGTGGCACACAACCGTTTTCCCCTAGGAAACAAGTTGGAAAGAGCCCTGCATTTGGTTTAATGTTCTATGATCGCAGCTTAAAATTCTGAGTACTCTGTGAAAAAGAGGGCTCCACAAATGATGTTGCTGGTCCAGAGTACAGAACAAGAAAAGAGGGAAAGGGAGACAGAGGACATTCATGAGTCAGACAGAACTTCAGGGCGGTAAGAGAGAGAATACTCAACTGTGCTCCAGGAGAGAAAGGGCAACAGAAAGAAATGATTAGACGGTTGAAAAATTAAAACTGCAAAATAAAATGAGTACCTTCCCCAGGTGTCCTAGAACACCCTTTGCCATGACACAGCGTTTCAAGTAAACCAATTAAGAAAAGGCTAAGCTAGAGACAAAGGAAGCAAACATGACTCCGGAAGTAAACATGGGGGACACACACAGGGACAGGGTTTGGTCAACAAGCCTCATGACATATCCTGTGATGTATCTGTCAGGGACCAAATGGGCCACCCTGACCAACTGCAGCCTTGGGGTATGGGGTTGCAGTGCTTTGTTTAGTGTTTCAAGGGCAAAGTTTTAAGGATCTGCTTTTTGGTTTACTGGCAAAAGGGAAAACTTCACAGTTTCAGGTTAAGTATACAGACCACCAGCATCCATGGTACCCTCTGTTAAGGAAAAGGGTTTCTCCAGTATATTTATGTACTTTCAGCTACCTGACTGGGTTCCAGAAATTATCACCCCTCTCAAACCAGACATTCAAAAATCAGTCCTCACCAACAGTCCGGGAGGGATTATTCATTCTGAAAAGCTTAGCAGACATCTGCTAGTCTGTTACACATTTCCTTCTTAGATTTCTAATGGTGAGTGGAAGGAAGAGAAAAGCCAGTCAGTAATGAAAAGTTTCACAACACTACTTTCCTGATGTGATGTCCTGAGGGGACACCAGTCAAACTGGATTTAGATGGGTCAAAGGAGGGGACCTTTAAACTGGCCACTGTGTAAGTCCTTTCTTCTAACAGTCACCCCTCCAGATAGCCAAGTCATGTGCTCCAACTCTGTGGCTTTATCTCCAGGGCTGAGGAGAGGCAGCATGTGCAATAGATATGAGCCTTGCTTTGCTTGTGTGCCTTAACACAGATAAGGATGGCTTCCCAAGCGTAGGAAGGACGAGAAACTGTGCAAAAAGGTCCTTCAAGTGACTTGTCCCCTCAATCCAGTCTCTAATCTACTCCAAGATGGAAGGGGGAGGAAAGGCCACGAAAGTTAACTGGTTCTAATTTTCTATCTAGAACGTATACCCACTGCCTAAAGAGTTCCCTGGATTTATTATGCTAGAGGCTATCTGGACAGGAAGAAAAGAATTTGCTTGTTTAAAAGGTATGACATGTTCTCCCCTAGTTTGATCCTTAATCCCCAAATCTCTGGCTAGGACCATTTCTCTGGAATATGGCTACTTGCCGGGGAGAAACTCATTTTCCTAAAGTCTTTTATCCAAAAGAGATGCTAGGTAATATGTATACAAAAACAAAAAAATAAATAAATATTAATGTCCAAAAAGGCTTTGTGAGTTAATTAAAACCATTTGCTTGTGAAACAGCCCGGGGTGCTGCTGAGTCCCACAGTAGTGTCAGGGCTGAAGCCAGGACTCCCAAAGCTTGCCTGAGCAAGGTGAGGTAGTATGAGCTGCTGAGGGGCCACCTCATGAATACGTGAGATTGGGGGCCTCTCCCTCAAGCCTTCTTTGGGAAAGATCCCCTAGAAAAACAACTAAGAATGGAGCCAACTGGCCTGGAGGACCAGGCAGACACATTCCCAGACACCTGGGGGGGGGGGGGCCTGAACCAGCTGCCATCCAACAGCACCCCCTGGAGGTGAAGCAACCATAGACCACGATAAATTCCAGCAGGTCACAGGTGAGTTGCTAAAGCTCCCACACTGTCAGCACAAAGTAAACAACAGGTTACCTGACTGGGACAGACAGTCAGAACGCACACCCTGCTACACACCACCAGTTACTCAGGTCCCATTAATCCCGAAAGGCGCGCAGTTCACCACTCCAGCACTTCACAGAGTCTTCTTCTACTCTAAAGGTCGAGTTTTTCCAGGTGGGAGACTGGATATATATTAAGGCAAGGCTGTTGCTGTCAGAGACATCCCCACCTCTCCACCAGTAAACTCGAGGCCAAAGGAAGTGGCCAAAATGACAGGTGACTACATCAAAGTGGCTCCCTGTCTTCTTTGCCCCACCAGGAAAGCCTGGTATCCTGGGTGATCATTCCCCAATTTTCTTTGGAAACGAGGAGAAAAGAGAAACTTCCTTTCCTATACATCCAGGCTGCCACTTCTAGCGGCACCGCAGGACACCCTTCTGGCTGGCAAGGATTTGTCCCAAAGCTTTCTAACCTAAATAGAAAGCTTTGTTCCCAGTTTGGATCTAGCTGCCAAGAGATGTTCAGTGTCCAAGCAGCAGATTAGGGCCATGGAGCAAGCAGGCGCCTCCATCTCTGTCTGATATCTTTTCCCTACCGAGGTCTGGCACTGGAACCTAAGGTGAGCTGCCCTGCTGACTGGCCTTTTCTGAATAACCACACTCCCAAAATCTTTCTCATAGCTGGCTGTCCCAATTGGTGACCTGGTGGCAATACCCACAGTGAAAATCTCTTCACCTCCTCAATTCAGTGAGGCTGTTGGTTGGATTCTTAGCAGCATAAAACCTATCAGTAAACTAAAACTACAAAGGCTGGGGAAAAGGATCTAGGTTATAAGAACTGCTTGCCTAGATCCCAAAACCAGCCTCAAAACAATAAAAAACACAGCCCTTCATGGGCAGGAACAGGTATGGAGGTAAATGCAAAAGGGCTGTTGCTTCTCAAAAAAAGTAACAGCTTATGTGCTATTTCTTCTTTTTTCTTCTTAAACACAACACAAAAGAGAATTCCTAGCAAGGCAAAATTGTAACTTCAGCTGGGAAGGGACCAACAGTCATGAGAAAATCAGTGTCCTGGCTACTGCTGGGTGCTCCCCTGGCTCTGCTGGCACCCAGTCAGCTGTCTGGGTTCTTTTCTGCCTCTTTGGAATGGATAATGTACATGAAGGTCTGCTCAATGGTGAAGTCAGGAGGGAGGCTGCCTTTGTGCACACCAACGTGTTTGCTCATGAGGTTAAGGGTGGAACTGTAGTGGCCACAGACTGTGCAGCGGTACATGAGGGCCCCCGAGTGTGTCTTGAGGTGACACTTGATGGTCGAGCGGCCTCGGAAGAACTTGTGGCACACCTTACACTGGTATGGCTTCTCGCCCGTGTGAATCCGCCGGTGGTAGTTAAACTCACTTGTGTGCGCAAACCTTTTGCCACAGACCTTGCAGCTATACTTGCTGTTACCGGGTTGGCCCTGCAGAGCCAGCTCCTCACTCAGAAACTCCTCAGCTGGCAGCTTCCGCTTCTGGAGAGCTGGGTGCTGTAGCCCAAAACCAGGCCGTGCATCAAGGCCACTGTTGCATTTGTGCTGGCTGACGTGGTAGCGATAGGCAGCCTCTGACTTGAAGCTCTGGCTGCACAAATGGCAGCGGAAGAGGGCATCTTCCAGACTTTGGTGCACAGCCATGTGCTTCTCTAGAAGATGCCAGTCCACAAAGCTGTTGGCACAGACAGAGCAGGAGAAGACGGAAATGCCAAGATGAGACAGCGTGTGCCACATGAGGCTGCAGAGGTTGAGATGTCGATGGTCACAGACACTGCAGGCCTGGCCCTTCAAGTTTAGATGATCAAGGATGTGACCCCGGACCACATGGAAATCTTTGGCCAGAGCTTTTCCACAGGCAGCACATTTCAACTCTGGGGAGGGTGTCCCTGCAAACAGACCCAGCTTCCCAGGCAAGGGATCATTGGGGTGGACAATGATGTTGTTCTCAAATATTCCATCCCGTCGGTGAAGGGTCAGCTGCCACTGGGTAAAGAATTTCGTTTCACACATGTCACAGGAGAAGAGGAAAATACCAATGTGGGACAAGACATGGGTCACCCGGGAGTTTCGGTCTTGGAAATGGGTCTCACAGACCTTGCAGTTGCCTGTCAGCAGGTCCACGTGGTCCCGAGCATGCTGCCGGATCAGCTGAATGTTGGGCTCTAGAACCTTCTTACATACCTGGCAGGGCATGGCTTTATTCTCCCGATTGTCATTCTCTCCAAAAGTCAGCTCGTCCTCACTGTCATCACTCAGCTCAATCACCTCCTCAGTTGTACCTATTTCCTCAGCAGGGTCTTCAAACTGCAAGTCATCATCCCCTAAGTCCTCCAATTGCAGCTCATCCATCTGCCCAAAGCCAGCATCTTTGGAGTGGTCGCTATTGCTCAGACAGGAGTTGGTCCCAGTGGTAATGTCTATTGCATTGTCAGGGGTGAAGAAGCTGTTTTTACTGAAGTCTCCATTGCTTTGGACTTTGTATGGCTGGCAGGAGATCGTACTGGTCTGGATGCCTGTGCTGACAGTGCCTAGGACCGGCTGGGTCCCCACACTAGGGACAGACGTAAAAGGAGTAGGAGCATCATGGTCTTCCATCTTTGGTGGCAGAGGTGGCTGTGGCAGAGGCAAGCTATGGTTAGTGTCACTGGCAACATTCCTCTCTTCCTCTTTACAGCTCCCTCCAGCATCACTGGGTAACACATAGTTTCTATCAGGACCAAAGTGCTCCCCACCACCCCGGAGTTCTCCAAGGGGATGGGCAGATTCTGCTGAAAGACAACTTAGGGTACTAGAGTGGCCCTCACTGGTGCTGGTCAGGGGCTTGGCCACAGCAGTGCTCTCTAGGTCAGGAAAGGTAGAGTGACAGGCCTGGAGGAGGTCCTCCATACCCAGACGCTCAGCCACCTCATAGATGACTCCAACATTGATCAGGTCAGTGAAGAGTTCTGATGTATAAACAAAGCTCAGAATCTTCTCAAAGTTGGCAGGGGTGATAAAGTCCACCACATAGGTCCTGGCAGCATCAAGCCCAGTATTCAGGAAGAGGTTCTGGAAGTAGCCAGCTGCACAGGCTAGCACAGCCTTGTGGGCTGGGAAGGAGCGGCTCCCCACCACGATGGTGACGTCACACATGGTCTCTGAAAGCCGGCACTTGTTGAGTTCCTTCAGCAGGTTGTTGGGGTGGTTGGTGCTTTGCAGCTTGATCCTCATGCCCATCTTAGCAGCTCCTACGAAGTTACCTCCTTATTAGCACAGTTAATCTGTGGATAGCAAGAGAAAAAGATGAATGGCTAAACACATCCCGGCAAGAGAGGGGCTCTGGAGGGGAAAATACCTCTATTCTGAACACTTCCAAGCTCCTGATAGGGAGCAGGACTGAACAGTCATGGAGAGCTGCTCCATTCAGAGTAGTAGAGGCAAGGGCTCAATAAAGGACAAGACAATGACATCTCCCCCTGCATGTACCCCAAACACAAAATCACAGTGACAAAACCCAAAGGACTGAAAAAAAAAATCTGTCAGCTTGGTCTTAAGAATCTGTAAGAGAGTTTATGTGGCCTTTTTGGACAGAAGTCAGCGCCTAGCCAGGGGCATTCCCTAGGACACTAGTTATACTTCTCAACCAGAGCAACTGGCTCAGGTTTTTCTCATATTAATTTCCTCCTAAACACAAGCTTTCCTGTCTCACAGAGTGTACTCTCTTCCTTCACAATGCCAAATGCCACCCACATACTTGAGCACAATTATCAAAACTCCATTAGCTACAGAGGAAAAGATAAGGGCACTCTATCTTTTAGTTTTTTGTCATTGCTGTGGACTCTCAGCCCTAAATAAGCCCTAAATAAATGTCTAAATAAATCTGTCTTGAATTCCCAGTCTCTTTCTACCATGCTACATCCTGCTCTCTGGCCTTTCTACAACCCTGCCACCCCCCACCCCTCACCCTGCTGTCATAGAATCCCCTGTATTCTGTGGATGAAGTTAAAACACTCAGAACCCAAAGAAGTAAAGCAAAGTAGACCACAGTGACTAGTATTTAATATTACTTGAGTATGTTTTATTCCTTTTTTACAACCCTTTCCAGAGTTTATGCTTACGTTGACCCTGTATCAACAGACTGACTTGCTGCCAGGAGATAGACATCTAACTGCAGAGGTAAGGGTCCTTTCTAGAGGCTTTTCCAAACACTTTCCCCCCTTCCCCTGCAGCCCTGAGAAAGAAAAAATCGTTGCATTCTCATTCGGTCTCACGACTCGCCCTAAGTAACGCAGCCCCTTCCTCCATCTCACCAGATTCCAGCCAACAACTCCCAACTTTTTCTGGGGCCCAGGAAGCTTCTGAGTATTGCCGGGTACCAGCCAAGGGTCTCCCGGGTCCCGGTGGCCACCCATGAACGGTAGGCGGGTCGGGACACAGGTCAGCCTGAGCCGGGGAGGGGGGAACAAGGGGGTGGGAACTTCCCAAGACGCCCCAACAATCCGGTGGCGCGCACCCCCCCACTCGCCCCGAGAGCCCAATCCAAGAGGGAAAAGCGTTGGGCGGGCTGGGAAGCGCCATCCGAGAACACCGAGCACCGGGGCCCTCCGCGGGCAGCGCAGGGCTCGCCCGGGCGACCTCACCGGGGCGCGACGCTGGCCAGGGGCGGAGAAGGGGCGGCGGGGCCGGCCGGGCGCACGGGCGGGCGGGGGTGATGGCCGGCCGGCCGAGGGGAGCAGGCAGGAGGGGGCCCTCCCAGAGAAAGCCCGGGCTGGGGTCGGGCCTCGGCCGGGGGCAGCCCTCGTCCGGCCGCGCTTACCCGGCTCAGCGCGGCCCCGAGCACCATCGCCGCCGCCGCCTCACACAAAGGCCCCGGCCCTCCGTGCCCGGCCCGAAGAGGAGGCGGCGCCGCCGGCCGCGGCCAGACTCTCCATCCGCCGCGCGGCTCGCCGCCCGGGCCCCGGCCGCCCCCGCCGCCCGGCCCGCAGCGCCCCCCGCCGTCCCGGAGGAGGCAGCGCCCCCCGCCGCCCGGCCGCAGCGCCCCCCGCCGTCCCGGAGGAGGCAGCGCCCCCCACGGCGGGGCCCCGGAGCCGCGCGGGGCGTCCACAGCCCCAGGCCTGGCCTTGGCCCAGCGCTGACCCCGCGGGGAACACCTCTTCTTCTGCGCCTTGCGTCCGGAGGGTGGAAATACCCCTCCAGACTCTCGTGGCCTTCCTGGCTCTGCCTTCCAAAAGCTTCTCAGATCATCCGCCGTTGCTGTTTTTTACAAAAAGTTCTAAGATTTGATTAATGACCTTCCTGAACGAAGGGATCTGTGACTTTGCACACGACTGTATCTCCACTCTTACCACCTTTCCTGGTATAGATAATAAGAGCCCTGTAGTTGATCAGGTATCCTTAGGTATCAGAGCTCTTCACATATTCTCCAAGGACAAAAACAGGAATCTGATTTAAAATTTGTCTTAATTTTGCCTGGAGTCCCCAGGGCTGCAGTTTTTGTCAGCCCCACCAGAGAGCAACCTTTCTGTATTTATGCTCTTCCTTGGCAAAGTGGCTGCCTTGTCTCAGTGTATGTGCCTGACTCCCACCAAGTCAGAACCAACCCTTGAAGATTTCACTTCCCAAATAAATTCCCCAGACTCAGCAAAATGTCACCACTTTAACACCCTATAAATAGATAATTTTGAAAAGTCAAAGAGCTGGCTCGGCACCTGTGGCTCAACAGGCTAAGGCGCCAGTCACGTACACCTGAGCTGGCAGGTTCGAATCCAGCCCGGGCCGCCAAACAACAATGACGGCTGCAACCAAAAAATGGCCGGGCGTTGTGGTGGGTGCCTGTAGTCCCAGCTGCTTGGGAGGTGGAGGCTGGAGACTCGCTTGAGCCCAGGAATTGGAGGTTGCTGTGAGCTGTGATGCCACGGCACTCTACCCAGGATGAAAGCTTGAGGCTCCGTCTCAAAAAAAAAAAAAAAAAAAAGAAAAGTCAAAGAGCTGACACTGGAGATGGACTGCCGGATCTAGGGTGGGGCATTCTTTGACCTCTGGCTATAAAGCTGACACTGATGGTGAGCTCTGCCTCCTCTCCCTGCCTGCCCCCACCATATATACCAGTGGTCCCAGTCAGGTTCTGGGAAGACAGAAGTTTCACTGGAATGCGAGAACCAGAGGAAGTTGTCTTTGGTTCAGTGGCCCTGTCCTCACACTGCCTTGGGAAATCTGAATATCACCTGTCAGTGCAATTCAGGGACAAAGCCAAGGCCCCTGCACCAGGCTAATTGCTGCAGGGTATGGTAACAGCCACATTTTAGAGGAGTCTGAAATAAATGTGTTCCCTTTACAACAGCACCAGTTAATGCTGAAGATACCTGCTCCTCCTTCTTGGCCTCTGCAGTAACTTCCCTGTCCAACCCTGATCCTAGCTGGGTCAGGTTCTGTTTGTTTGTCCACAGCCCCGCTGACAAGCTAGTAAACACTATGTGTGGGTCACCATCTCATCCCCAGGATCTATCACAGAACTCATTCTTGGGGACAGAAAAATGATATGGCATTGCAGATTCATCCTCCTCTGTGGCTGGGCCTTTGCACAGACTTGACCCTCACCTCCCTCTGTAATTAAGCAGGGTGAATGCAGGGACTGACGTCCACCAGGCCCATCCTAGTCATGCAGACAAGCTATTCAGAATATGTTTCTCTTTATCTGAAGCTGGTCTGTGAAAATCTTTGAGTGTAAGAAACCATCAACTATCTTCCAAATTCGTTTATATATTTTATGGGTTTTTGAGATAGAGTCTTATTCTGTTATCCAGGCTAGAGTGCCACGGCATCAGCCTAGCTCACAGCAACCTCAAACTCCTGGGTTCAAGTGATCCTCCTGCCTCAGTTTCCTAAGTAGCTGGAATTACAGGTAGCTGCCATAATGCCCAGCTAATTTTTCTAGCTTTAGTAGAAATGGGGTCTCACTCTTGCTCAGGCTGGTCTTGAACTCTGGAGTTCCAGGGGTCCTCCCACGGTGGCCTCCCAGAGTGCTGGAATCATAGGCGTGAGCCACTGCACTAGCCCTGACTCTAAACTTTTAAATGTCATGTTCTATAGCAAGACCTGAAAACTTAAACACCGACAGGAAGGTAATGTAAACAACAGAAGCAGGTTGAGTATAAGGTTGTGGGGAGTGCTGGGGATTGTGGCATCTAAGGAACAGCTGTGAGGTCAGGAGTTCAAGATCAGCCTGGGCAATATCAAGGCCCTTTTTCTACAAAAAAATTTAAAGATTAGCCAGGTGTGGTGGCATGTACCTATAGCTACTCAGGAGGCTGAAGCAGAAGGATCACTTAAGCCCAGGAGTTTGAGGTTGCAGTGAGCGATGATGACAGTACTGCACTCTATCCAGGGGAACAACTGTTTTCAACTTCAATTGAGAGTACTTGATTAGTTTTCAAAGGAGTTGAAAGTCCCAATACTTACCTAAACTCAGTCCTGATTTCAGATATTCTAAGTAGGGGCAGCACCTGTGGCTCAAGGAATAGAGCCCTGACCCCATATCCCAGAGGTGGTGGGTTCAAACCCAGCCCGGGCCAAAAACTGCAAAAAAATAAAACCCAGATCTTCTAAGTAGAGAATGGATTAAGCACAATTCACTTATTGGCCAGATTGTCTTTTTGTGTAGGAGTCTGATGTGTTCTTTTTCTCCATTTCCTCCTGGGAGCTGCCTTCTAGCTCCACTTCCTAACACTCCCTAGTCCCTTCCCTGACCCCAAGGGTGGGAAAATCCTGGCCCCTGTTTCTGCTCCTAAGGATCAGGATGCAAGGGGCTGAGGTTGAGAGCCTGGAGGGTCGGGAGGAGAGTTTCTTATTTTTCCCAACATGGTTGGGGGTGGAGGGGGGTTGAGCCCTTTTTGGAAGAGGCAGAACTGGTGGGCCCCGAATGCCCACTGGTGGTACCTATTTGTTCGTCCCCAACCCAGAGAGAAGGGCCGTAAGGAGAGAGAGTCTCTACAGCAGATGGCAGAGGTCACCCGCGAGGGGTTCCGCCTAAAGAAGATCCTTATTGAGGACTGGAAGAAGGCCCGAGAGGAGAAGCAGGTGGGGGGTGCCCTGGAAACTGACCTGGAACCATCTAGGCATTGAGGCTTCGAGACATGAGCTGGCAAGACCCAGTGGGGTTTACACCTGCCCTAACTAGCAGTGTCCTGGGGCAAGTTACAACCTGCCTGTTCCTTGCTTTCCTACGTGTGCACTGGGCATTTAGTTCTTAGCTAATTAGTTCTCAGGTAGGAAGCAGTCATCTCAAGTATTGATCAGGGCTTTGGTAATCAGACTGAAGTGGGCTAGAAGGGCCACTGACACTTCCTAGGAGCAGGAAGGATGCTTCTCCACATCCTGATTCTGTAGTTCTTTTGTCTGTAAAATGATCTGATGACCGTACGATCCCCCAGTTCTAGGGGAAGCAGGTGAGTGAGACATCAGCAGCTCGATGAGTTCAGTAGAGTGGGTGTGTGGGGTCCTTAGGTGTGCATCTCTCCTGGTGGGTCGGTGTCCTCAACACTGTACCTAAGCTCCTGCTCTGCCTACCGATCTTGGGCTCCAGCTTTGTTTTCTTGTCTAAAGAAGGTTCCAGATCTTTTCCACCCCTACGGCTAGTGAGGTTCTTCCTCAAGTTCAGGGGATAACACAATCCCCCTGAATTTGGGGGATACAGGGGAAACCAGGTGGTGATACAGCTCCAAGTGACTTTTGCTTTCCCAGGAAGGTGGGATGATCTTGACAGGAGGCCGGACTAAAGTGTCTGGTAGTCTTGGGATAAAAGCAGTGCCACAGGGCATTAGGGTAAGGCCTTACAGCTTGTGAGCCCCATCCCTGAATCAGAGCCAATCCAGCACTTGCTTCTTTAAACATCCATGGAGGCCCAGGATGTGCTGTGTTTTGGACAGGAGGCTGGAACCAGACCTAGATCTGCCTCAAGCAGCTTATCATCTAATGGAAGGGACAGACAGACAGAAAGCTCAACCCCCCAGGGCTGTTGGGCAAAGGGAAGTGCAGGTCTGTGAGGCATAGAAGAAGCTCTTGCCTAGTTCCTTTCTCTTTCTGTCTTGGGGGAAGGAGGCAGGAAAGGCTTCCTGGAAGAAGAGACTTCCTGGAAGTATCTAAACTAGAATCAGGGTAATTTGCAGGTAGAGTGTTCTAGGCTAAAGAAACAGCATGTTTAAAGAACTGGAGGCAGAAATGTTTTGGGGTCAGAGCAATTGGATCCTAGAGTTTAAGTCATGGGTAGAGCATATGGGGCTGGAGAAGCAGACAGGACCTGATTACCTGGGGCCTTGTGGGCTCTGGAGATCCACATAGCCCACAAGAGAAGGAGGTGTGTGTTTTCGAACAATTCCCCAGCTTCCCTGGGAAATAGAGATAGTGGGGGCAGACAATGGGGAAGAAGCAGAGCAAAGGAGAGGTGGTCATTTGCCTTCTGCCCACCCAGCAAAAGCTCATTGAGCTCCAGGCTGGAAAGAAGTCTCTGGAAGACCAGGTGGAGATGCTGAGGACAGTGAAGGAGGAGGCTGAGAAGCCAGAGAAGGAGGCAAAAGAACAGCACCAGAAGATGTGGGAAGGTACGTCCTGGGTGGCCAGAGTACTTGCCCTTCACTTCTGAACAGGAGGTCAACCTGGGCCTAGCAGTCTCTTGTTCATTATTTGTTGTCATCAGCAGCAGCTGATTTTTGATCATGGTGCCTCATTTTCTTGTGTATCTACTTATCTTTGTATGTTGGTCATTATGTTTAAAACTTATTTATAGGAATAATATTCAACCCAGGAAGAGAGATTCTCTAAAGAGAATCTTTTCTTTCTGTCAAGTGCCTAGAGCCATTGCCATTCAGGGATTCTCCTAGAATCCAAATTCAATGTTTGAATTTCCTATAAACATTCGGGCAGTGTGAGAACTGATGTGTGCTTGGGTTGGTTATTTCTGATTCAGTCTGTCACTGAGGGGGCAGCCTCCTGGGTTATTGGGGGATCTCCCCTAGTTTGTACTTTGAATACAGTCCCCCTTAACCCCACAGGTCTTATCCAAACAGGCATCCAGATTTGCCAGGTTTGGCACAGTCCTTTAGGGCAAAGTGACTTTTATATTTCTTTACCTTCCAGAGTTCCGGGTTTGCCCTGGCCATATCTGTTACCTTAGTTGGCTTTAAAAAGATGATTGCTTATCCTTTGTCTAACATCTTTTGCTATTGACAGGTTGTGTTGCCATTAGTGGAAATGGGAAGCCTTGTTCCTCATTGTTAGTCCTGGGGTGCTCAGTGTGTTCCATGGATTAGAGACACACTGTGGAAACAGGACAGAAGGGGGAGGTGGGGTGGATGGAAAACCACTGCAAAGCAGTTAAAGGACAAAGCATTGCTGGAAGGGTTTGAAGGTGTGGTCCTAGCTACCTGCAAGGCTGGACATTAGGAACTAAGTGTCCATTGGGAACCAGGACAGCCCCCTCTCTAAGGCTATGCCGTTAATTGGTGTCTCTCTGGGTATTCACTGCATTCTTGCTTTCCTCTTGCTAACTGGTTCACCCTGATTTCACATAACAAGTAGTTCAGTACATACAGTGAATATTTGCTGATCCCCTGATGTCTGCCAGGCATACTCCTGATGCTAGCAGTATGGCATAGACAAGACAGACAAAGGCCCTGCCTCCAAAATGAGGAGTGAGCCAGGCAGAGGGAACAGGTACAAAGGCCCTCAAGGGTTCTTCTGATCATGTGTGACAAAAATCCAACTTGAATCTACTTCATCAATAGACGCTTCAGGCCCACTGGGGCCCAAGGCTTCCCAGAAGCCCTTTACCTTGGGACTTTATCTCTCCTACCTGTGCCAGCATGACCATAGGAGCCAGGCCTTTCTCCTTCCAGGTCAGCAGCCCCAGCAGATAGAGAGCACCATTTTCCCAAAAGCCCCAGCACAAATCCCAGGGCAGGTTCCCATTGGCTCACTCCGGATCCCTGACTATCCATGAACTAATCCCCCCAGGGATTCCAATGCAGGTTTTTATTGGCTAGGCCTGGGTCACATGTCCATCTCTGGAGGCATGAGATGGGATCTGCACTGCCAGATCTCCAGTCCTGACTGGAGGTAGGCAGTACCCACAGGGACATATGTAATGTGTCCATAAAAGGGTGTGGGGTGGAATGCCCTCTTTCCCCATGACCTATTTTCTGCTGTGTTCTGCCCTCTTGGGGTTTGCAGTCAGGCACACTGCAGGGTCACCCAACTCAATCTTTCATGGGTAATGTATGTCTCAAGGCTAAACTCATCAGGAGTGAGAGAAACGTGACATGCAAATTGGGCCTTGAAAGAAAGTTGGAAATTCCTTCCATTTCTTCCTGATTTCCATCTGATTTAGAAGAAATCCAAGCCAAGTGTAGTTGTGTGTGCCTGTTGTCCCAGCTACTTGGGAGGATCCTTTGAACTCAGGAGTTCAAAACCAGCCTGGATCTCAAAATTCATATTCCTTATTTTATTGATTTATTTATAAATTTATTTATTTTTGAGATTAAGTCTCACTCTGTCACTTGGGTAGAGTGCTGTGTCACTGTAGCTCACAGCAACCTCAAGTTCCTGGGTCCAAGTGATCCTCTTGCCTCAGCCTTCTGAGTTAGCTGGGACTACAGGTGCCCACTACCATGCCTGGCTAGTTTTTCTATTTTTACTATAGACAATGTCTTGTTCTTGCTCAGGCTGGTCTCAAACTTCTGAGCTCAGGCAAGCCACCCGCCTTGGCTTCCCAGAGTACTAGGATTACAGGTGTGAGTCACCATGCCTAGGTATTTTATTTATTTTTCAAGATGAGAGTCTCACAGCTGGTGAGGGATGCAGCCAGGGGCCTCAGCTAGACACCTTCCCCGTTCTGCCCTGCCGTCCTTTAAGAACCTGTAAAAAATCTGATTCACCAACTCTACATGAAGGATCCATCCTGCCCTGCGTTTGCCCAGATTCATGAGAAAGGATGCTCTTGTTGCAGCCCAAAGTGACAGATGAGTGAATTCACTTTTTAAAACATGGTGTAGGAGGGCGGTGCCTGTGGCTCAAGGAGTAGGGTGCCGGCCCCGTATACCAGAGGTGGTGGTTCAAGCCCTGCCCTGGCCAAAAACTGCAGGAAAAAAAAAATGATCTAGGAAAAAAGTCCCAGGCACCAAAGACTAATGAAGAAAGGGATAAAGCATCTCCACTTACAAAGGGTCAATCACCATATTTAAAAATGTCTTAAAAATAATAAAGATGAATACCATAAAAATAATGACAGTAATGGGGAAAATGGTAACTGGATTAAATAAGTCTTGCTATGGTGCAGCGCTCGTAGCTCAGTGGTTAGTGCAACAGCCACATACACCAGGGCTAGCGGGTTCAAACCCAGCCCAGGCCTGCTAAACAACAATGGCAATGCAACAAAAGAATAGCTGGGTGTTGTGACGGGCACCTGTGGTCCCAGCTACTTGGCATGCTGAGGCAAGAGAATCTTTTAAACCCAAGAGTTTGAGGTTGCTGTGAGCTGTGCACAGCACTCTACCCAGGGCAACATAATGAAACTGTCTCAAAAAACAAAACAAACAGGCTTGGCGCCTGTGGCTCAATGGGCTAAGGTGCCAGCCATGTACCCCTGAGCTGGCGGGTTCGAATCCAGCCTGGGCCTGCCAAACAACAATGACAGCTGCAACCAAAAAAATGGCTGGGCGTTGTGGCAGGCACCTGTAGTCCCAGCTACTTGGGAGGCAGAGGCAGTCGCTTGAGCCCAGGAATTGGAGGTTGCTGTGAGTTGTGATGCCATGGCATTCTATCCAGGGTGACAGCTTGAGGCTCTGTCTCAAAAACAAACAAACAAACAAAAATTAAGTCTTGCTAAGGCCATACAGTGGAATTCATACCACTGTTAAGACAGAGGAGGGGCTGAGCGCGGTGGCTCACAACTGTAATCCCAGTCCTTGGGAGGCTGAGGCGGGTGGAATGCCTGAGCTCACAGGTTCACCAGCCTGAGCCAGAGCAAGACCCCGTCTCTAAAGAAAAAATATCCAGACGTTGTGGCGGGCACCTGTAGTCCCAGCTACTTGGGATGCTGAGGCAAGAGGATCACTTGAACCCAAGAGTTGAGGTTGCTGTGAGCTGTGATGCTACAGCACTCTACCAAGGGTGACCAAGTAAGACTCTGTCTCAAAAAAAAAGATGGAGGAGGGTCCTAACACATTCTGCAAACCAGGTGAACCTCATTGTTACACTGAATGAAAGAAGTGAGACACGGAAGGCCACATACTATAGTATTGCACTTACTTGGAATGTCAAGGATATGCCACACTATAGAGATAGAAAGTACATAGGTAGTCATCAGAGGCTGGGAGGAGGGGGCCACAGGGCGTGACTCCTAATGGGGACCAATTTTCTTTTGGGGTAATAGAAATGTTCTGAAAACTAGATGGTAGTGCTGGTTATACAACACTGAAGGTGTACTTAATGCCACTGAATTGTTGATTTTAAAATGGGTGAAATGGACTGGGTGCCATGGCTATGCTTGTAATCTCAGCACTTTGGGAGGCCAGGTCAGGAGGATCACTTGAGCCCAGGAGTTTAAAACCAGCCTGAGCAACATAGCATCTCCACAAAAAAAAACTTAGAAAATTAGCTCAGCTCACCCACCTGGGCCTCAAGGACCCCTTCAGGCCCTCATTTGTGAGAGGGCCAGTGTCAGCCAAGTCTTCGGGGATACTTTGAGATCTGAGGTAACCCAAGGTTCTGCAGAGGACGAGTTGAAGCCTGATACACAGTAGGCTCCCTACCCCTTTGCCCAGGCTAGATGGAACTGAGGCGGGCAGAAGAGACCATCTGTAAACAGCAGGTGTCCTGTGGGGTACTAGTGGAGGGTGGAAAGTAGGTTTTGAGGTGGTGGGACCCAGTAGGCAGGGCCTAGGGTGACAGAGCTGGTCCCTCCACAGAGGAGCTGGCTGCCTCCAGAGCTCAGAGGGAGCAGGAGCTGGCAGCTGATGCCTTCCAGGAACTGGATGACAACATGGACGGGTCGTGAGTGTCCCCGAGCTGGACTTGCATGTACTAGCCCTAGGGTCCCCTCCCTAGTCACTGTCTTTAAGAGACCAACCACAGCCCCTCTGGGTCTTTTATCATGGGGTCTGGGCTGACCCAGCATCTGTCAGATCAGGCCTCTGTGTATTCGTGCATGAGATGGGGTTAGAATCTCTGGATGACAGGGTAAGGACACCTCCCTACCTGGATATGGAGCCCAGTCTGAGGGCTTGGGTCTAGGGATCAATTAATTACATTTCATACCAACTCTGTGGCCAGTTTGCTTTGGCCAAAGCCAGCTTAAGGCTGAAATCCCAGCTGTGTCCTGAACTTGTTTGGTCCCCTGGTGGAGGGAGGGTTCTTGGGGATCATGGGGGATGCAGGAGGCTTCCAAGGGGGAGAAACAAGCAGGGGCTATGCCCTGGTTAGTGGTTGGGGTGGGAGCAGGATGGGGTGCCTGGCCCAGCAGGAAGCTGCCCCTCTTGGGGCTGTCGGGCTGGATTGATGTCCTGGCTCTAGACCTCACCTCATTGCAGCTTCCTGCACTCGGCTACCCCCATACTTTGAGGTCCTGAAGCAAGTTTTGGGATGGGACCTGGGTGGGGAGGACAGGCTGTTCAGTGCTCCTGGCCTCACCCACCTACCTGCCCTATCCTGTAGAGTATCCGTGGCTGAGCTCCAGACCCATGCGGAACTGGACACAGATGGGGATGGGGCACTCTCTGAAGCAGAAGCCCAGGTACCCTGGCTTCCCTTAGTCTTGGAGCTTCTAGGAAGCATTGCCATAGGGTAACCTCAGGGCAAAGGAGGGGACAGCAGTCCTGGGCTGTCCCCTTGGAGAGCTCCTGGGGGTGCCTCAGTTGGTGTGACTGGTAGCTATCCAGGGCCACTTCCCCCTGCAGGTAGGACCTGGGCTGGAGCCAGTCAGGCTAGAGCTCCTGTTTCCTATGCCTGCCCCTCCCACATGCTCCCAGCCCCCTCAGTTGTGCACCCTACTCCTCTCTGGGGGATATGCTCTCTGCTCCTGTGTTGTTTCCCCTCCCTCCATTTTTCCATCCCTCTCTCTTATCTCAGCTTCTCCCTTGCGCCTGGGTCTCTCCACCCTGGGTCCCTCCTCTCTCAACCACAGACCTGTGCTGCCCCCTTCCAGTGGCAGCACCTCATCCCTCCCCACCCAGGGCAGAGCACAGGACACAGAGCCTGGCACTGCTGCCCGAGCGCCTGCAGCATGCCAGGTTGGAGTGGCACATAGAGGCCATAATTCTGACACCACCCCTGCTGCACTCAGACCCTCCTTGGGGGTGAAGCGCAGATGGATCCTGCCTCCTTCTATGACCGTGTCTGGGCTGCCATCAAGGACAAGTACCGGTCTGAGGTCAGTGGGGGATGGGGAGGGCACACACTGTGGTCCTGCCCCTGGCCCTCCCCCCAGCGCCTCACAAAGGAGCTGCCTCCAGTTCTGGCAATGGGCCCCCCTGGCCAGCTGGGCACCCTTCACAGAGGCCCCTCCCTCCCCAGTTGGCTGTCCCTTCCTATAGGCCCCTCGGGGGGTGTGGACCTGGGGTGGAAGGGCAGGTCCGGGGACAGACTGAGTCCACAGCTCCAACTACCCTGCTTGCCCGCCAGGCACTGCCTGCTGACCTGCCAGCGCCATCTGCCCCTGACGTGACAGAGCCTGGGGAGGAGCATCCCCCAGTGCCCTCATCACCCACGGAGGAGGAGGAGGAAGAGGGGGAGGCAGCTGAGGAAGAGGTTGAGGAGGAAGAAGAGGAGGAAGATGATTCGGAGGTGCCGGGGGAGCAGCCCAAGGTGTGTGTCTGGGGGAAAAGGGGTTGGGCAGGGGTGGGGGCAGCCTTCTGACTCCGCCCTTCCCCAGGAGGCCCCATCCCCGCTTGGCCCCCCTCAGCCTGCCAGCCCCACTGCTGCCCAGGAGGACAAGATGCCACCCTACAGTGAGCAGACACAGGCCTTGATTGATGGTGAGTGAGGCCTCGGGCAGAGAGGGCCCTGCCTGTCTTGCCTTGGTGGAAACTCCGTGCAGTTGGGAAGAATTAGTTCCACCTCGTCTGCCTTCCTCCACCGTGAGCTTCTCTGGCTCTGAGCAAGCCTCGGTGTCTTGGGAAGCCTTGGGGGCGGACTGGGGCCTCAGGCAAGCCAGTCCCACCCTCTGGGGCCCCAGGGACCCGCTAGCCTCTCCATGGATTGTGGCTTGTTTGTGTCACCTCTGGTAGGCTAGGAGCCAGCCAGGCCCCAGGAGCCTGGGCAGTGGGGTGGGGCTGCCCTGTGGCTGGTACCCATGGCACCTCCTGGCCATCTTCCTGAATGGGCATGGGGACACCTCTGACATCCATGCCCTCCCCTTATACTACCCTAGCTGCCCAGGAGGCCCGAAACAAGTTCGAAGAGGCTGAGCGGTCCTTGAAGGACATGGAAGAATCCATCAGGTACTAGGGCCTGAATCACGGTGGTGCCACCTGTCCCCAGCACCTGCTGCTGGACTCCCAGAGGAGCTGGGGACAGGGAGTCACCCAGGCAACCAAGCGTTGGGCAGGTCTGGCTTCTGCAGGGAGGGTCCCCTGGAGGCCACAGGGGAGACAGCCCCGAGTGGCCCTTCACTGCTCTGCCCAGCCCGCCTGTGTCACACTTCGGTGTCCTTGGTTGCCTCTGAACCCTTCACCCTCCCCTTCTAGGAACCTGGAGCAGGAGATTTCCTTTGACTTTGGCCCCAGTGGGGAGTTCGCCTACCTGTACAGCCAGTGCTATGAGCTCACCACCAACGAGTACGTCCCCCACGCTCCCATTCTCTCCTACACCCTCTATCCTCAGGGTGGGGTGGTGGAGGTTCCTGAAGGAGTGGTCTGAGGGGAACACCCATGTGCTTCAGGGAGAAACAGAAGCCTGAGGGCCAATTGGTGGAGTTCGAGGCACATGGAGAAGTTGTGGGGAGGAGGCCAGAGTCCTCGTGCGCCCCCCTCCTTACGAGCCCTGTGCATCCACAGATATGTCTACCGGCTCTGCCCCTTCAAGCTGGTCTCACAGAAACCCAAACTTGGCGGCTCCCCCACCAATCTTGGGTGAGTAGGCTTGGGCTGGGCTCTGACCCCTGACCTCCAGCTCCCTGCAGCCAGCTGGCCCTCAGCACCCCCACTCTTCCACAGCACTTGGGGCTCATGGGCTGGCCCAGACCATGACAAGTTCAGTGCCATGAAGTATGAGCAGGGCACAGGCTGCTGGCAGGGCCCTAACCGATCTACCACGGTGAGTGCTTGCCATGGTTGGGGGTGGAGGGTAGGGGAAGACCCTGGACCAGAGCACCTGCCTGCCCCATCACAGGTGCGCCTCCTGTGCGGGAAGGAAACCATGGTGACCAGTACCACAGAGCCCAGTCGCTGTGAGTACCTCATGGAGTTGATGACACCAGCTGCCTGCCTGGAGCCACCACCTGAGCCACCAGCCGATGGTGACCATGATGAGCTCTAGCCACCCAGGCGCAGAGGTGGGGTCCCAGCTGCCTCATCTTGGGTGGGCAGCAGGGTTTGAGGAAGATTGACCCACATCACCACCCACCCCTACCTCTGTCTGTGTTCCTAGCATTCTAATGTGGTCTCCCTTCCACCCCAGAGCCTCGAGAAGGCATAAAAGCAGCCCTCAGCTCTGGTGCCCAACTGCCCCCGTGTCTGTGGATCACTGATCAGACCTGCCTCTGGGTCTCTTGCTCTCCCCCATGGGGGCAGGACCCTCGTGGACTTCGCATCTTGCTCTTGGAGCTCAGGTGGGGCTGAGCCATGTTCCCAGGCCTCAGTGGCCTGCAAAGATGGGATAAAGGAGCTTACCTTCCCTGGGCCCTCCACCCTGGTGGCCATGCCCCTGCCCACTGCCTGGCCTCCCCTCCAGGGTGGGGACACGTGAATGACTTGACCTGTGACCTCAAACCAATAAATGTGATCCCCTCACCCAAACTCAGCTGTGTCTGCCTCACTTTGTTGGGAACGGGCATGAACTTGAGCAGAAGTAGGCTGAGGGCAAATGCCAGGAAGATGCCCATGAGATGGACCCTGAACTGCTTGCGTCTGTACTTTCCTCTGGGTCAGTATCCCACCGACATCGGTGCTGTGGGGAGACCACAGGTTCCCTCCTGGGGCACAGCTCCTACTCCAGATGAGACCCAGGCCCAGAGTGGGACAGCAACCTGGGCACTGCCACACAGGACACTCACGCACAGCCAGCCACACAAAGACTTAAGATTCCGAACTTTTATTTTCTGGCATGAAAAGTACAAATAATTAAACAATTCCATGTAAAAGTCTGTTACCGCGGCCAGGCCTGTAATCCTGGTAATAAATAGTCTAAACGCAACGCAAAGTGTTGTTGGGTTGTGTTTTTTTTTTTGTCTTTTTTTTTTTTTTTTTAAACAGTTCTTTGTCACCTCCAACATGGACTCTGTCATGATTTGAAACCTTCCAAATAAATAACAGGATGAAGGGAGGGCTGGAGGGGCTGAGCCCCCTCCCCACAGGCCCTGCCTGCCTCTGCCCCCAGGGACGTGGAAGACCCAAGGCCCTCTCTTTTCCTGGGAGCCCTGGCCTGGCCCCCTGGGGTGAGAGGCTGGCCTCCAGGGTGGGGGCCTGGCTGGGCTGAGTTTAGTGTTCTAGAAAATGAAGTCCCCTCCCAAGTCTTGGGGGCTGCAGGCCTCGGTTGGGGGTGTGGGGAGGTGCCCCCTGTCTGGAGCCTGGCTCCCCCAGGGCAGGGGACAAAGCCAGCCTTTATTGCTCAGACGCCTCCCACGGGGACATGTGTGTTCCCACGTGTGGAGGGCGGAGAGGAGAGAGGCCCCAAGAAAGCAGGGGAAAAGGGTGGACCCGCTAGGGGGTGTCCCTGCCCTGCTTCAGGGGAGAGGTCAGGGAGGACTTAAAACCACAAGAATAAATAGGTTCATGTATCAAGAACAAGCTAGGGTTTTCACCAGCTAAATAGGACTGAAAAAATTCTCAAGACAAGAGCAAAAATAATCCCATTAAGACCCCGGACGTTGCTGGCTCTGGGGACTGCCCCATGGAGCACATGCCCCCGGGTGCCACTTGGCTACCATTACTGTTATTAATAATTATTATTACTTTAATGATTCCACTTCCCCTTTTATAAATAAATTAGGCATAACCACGTCTCGGCAAAACTTAAAGAAACAAAGAGAACATCATCGTTCCTTTAACTTGCAAACTGGATGAAGTAACAGAAATATACACAGATGTCCTTACAGGGCAACAGGAATAATAAATAGTTAACATAGCAATAAGTTAAAACTACAAGAAGCTAAATTCAGCAAAAAAGTACAAGAAAGTTAACTGGTGCCAGTTTATGTCTTTTTTTTTCCTTTTAAAAAAAATCTGTGTTTTTTCCTTTTCTTGTCGCTTATTTTTCTTCTCTTCTTTGTGTTTTTTTTGTCACTTTTCTGATTTTTTTTTTCTTTTTGTTCCTTGCAGCAGAAGCTCCACAGACGTTTAATAACAACACCGGGAGGGGTAGGGGAGAGAGAGCTGGACAGTCAGATAGGGCCATGGCCAGACACCAAACGTAGGGACGTGGGGGTGGGGGGCAGGAAGGCAACTCAACTGTAGCTAAAGTTGGGATTTTGTGATTCTCAGTTCTGACTGGGCCCGTGCGGGAGGGGGGTTCAGGGAGTGGTTCAAAGGGCTCCCAGGGGCTCTGGCCTGTGTGGCTTCTGTTGGAATTTTATTATTATTACTTTTTTAAAAAGAAAGAAAACTACGGAGATGCAAAATCCAGACAGAAACCAGAGCTGGAGCTTGGGAAGGGGGCTTGTGTCCATTGCCTTCACCGATTTGAAAAGACAAAAACCCCAACGAACCAAAAGGGGGTAGGTGGGTGACAAGTGGACAGGAAAGTTCATAGGGCTGGGCCCCTGGGCCCATCCACCCTGGGGCCGGCGAGGAGTGTTGGGTGCCGCTGCCAGAGGAGGCCTGGCCCAGTGGCGGAGGCTCAGAGCTGGGCCTCCCTGTTGGCTTTGTGGGCCATGCATGGCCTTGGCCCAGGGAGGCTTAGCCGCAGGGACGGGGGTCCTTTGGCCTCAAGTGTTGTGGGTGGGTGCTGCCTCCAGCCCACCGTGACGCCAAAGTGGGACGAGGTATTGTGTGTCTGGGTGCATGGACATTGTGTGTGCACGCCTGTGTTCATGGGCGGCAGGGAGACCACTGAGGGTCCAGGAGAGAGCTCTGCAGAGAACCTGGGAGAGGGGCGTGGGGGGGGACCAGGAGGATGTGGGAGTGACCAGGCAGGGTTTGGGGTGGGACCTCCTACCTAGGCCTGTGGGGATGCTAAGGGCATGTCTGTGTGTCCCTGGGCGGTGTGTGTGTTTGTCTGTGACTGGATATCCAGATTTCACGTGCAAATATATCTGTCTCCACTTTCATGTGTGCACGTGGGCTGATGGACGTACTCTCGTACCCACACGTACATGCCCACATACATCTGTGTCCGAGTTTGCCCATGTCCACGTTGCTGTAGCCCCAACTCCTGTATCTTCTGTCTAATCCTGTCCACATGTCTGAGTTTGGCCAATGAGTCCCCTCCATGTGTCTGGGGGCATGTCTCTGTCTGCGCTGCTGTGTGTCCCCGAGGTATGAGTGTGTGCCCCTATGTGTCTTTGCACGGTTGTTTCTCTGTGTGGCCCCCTGTGGACTCCCTAATCAGCCCCCATTCCCTGACACACCCCTGCCCCAGTTGGTAAACATAACCTGCCAAAATATTTTCTTTTTTTTTTTTGTCTTTTTTGTTTTTTTTTTCAAGTTCAAGAATCCCCAGTAAAAATTCTCCACGAGGTCTTTTTCCCTTTTTACAAAAATAGAGTTTTTCTTAAGACCCCTCCCACCCACCCCCCTTTTTTTTTCATTTTGTTTCTGCTTCCTGCCCTATCCCTGGCTCCGCATGTCCCACCAAGGGGGCCCTGGGCCAGGGGTGCCCACACTGCCTCCTCTCCTTTCACTTTTTTTGGGGATTTTTAAACCTGTTCCCCTCCCCAAGCCCACCTAGGTGTTGGGAAGGCCTGGGCGAGGGGGCCTGGGAGGGCACCCCCAGTAGTCCCCAAGCCATCCCATGAAGGCCAAGGGTCAGGTGGCGGCACACCTCTGCTTTCTTTTTAGCCAAAAAAAAAGAAACAAAAACCTTCACCATGAACCAATCCAAGACAAGAGAGTGACCAGCTCAGCCTAGGGTGGGGGCAAGAGGATGGAGCAGGGACCCGCGGGCACCCGCATTCCCGGCACACCCTCCCACCCCCCCCAAGTGCTGTGCTCACCCTGTGGCTTCACAAGGATGTGGGTCCCTCGCGTCGTCCGTGGGTCTGCCTGCGCTGTCTCTCTCGGGCCCCTTCTCTCTCTCTCTCTCTCTCTGCTGCCCGGGGAGGGGTGGGAGGACGGGCGGGGAGGGCAGTGGCTCAGGCCTTGTGCTGTTTGCTGGTCTTGAAGGACACCTGCAGCACACGCTCGCCCAGGCGGTAGCCGTTGAGGCTGGCGATGGCCATGGCCGCCTCGTCGTAGTTGGTCATGGTGACAAAGCCAAAGCCCTTGCACTTGTTGGTGGTGAAATCACGGATGACCTTGACATTGGTAACTGCCCCGAAGGGCCCGAACAGCTGCCACAGCACACTCTCGTCCGCCTCGGGCGACAGGTTGTACACGAAGATGCACCAGCCGGCACCCGCTGCACCCCCTGACAGGCCTACGCCGGCCAGGCCGCTCATGCCATCGATGGCGATCGGCGAGAACCTGGCAATGAGCGACAGGGGACTACTTTGGGGGTCACGCGGGCTCTGCCCTGACCCCCCACATGCCTCTGACTCCTTTGGACCCCTGACACCTTCAGGACTGCTGACTGTGTGCCGGTCAGGAGGGCTCCATCTCTGGCCCTGTCTGAAACCCCAACTCTAACTCACTAAGGACCCTGTCTTGACCTCTGACTTTCCCTAAACATAATACTGCATGACCCCAACTGCTACCCTGAGCCTGTGACCTTTGGTGCTGTTGGTCCCAACTCTCCATACCACTCTGGCTACTGCCCCTAGGTGGCAGGAGGCCCACCCCCAGAAGTCACCTTCTCGAGGCAGCCTCTGACTCCACCACGTGACTCACCTGGACTCCCTGCCCTCTCCAGCCTTTTCCTGTCCAAATCATATCTCCGTTGCTGGCTCCCTCTTCCCCGCAAGGGCTCGTGCCCTGTTGCACCCAGAGCCCAAGCACAGTGCCCGGCAGGCACTTGGGAGGTGTTTCTTGAGGGAATTAATGAAACACTCCAAAGGCGTTTGTTAAATGAACTACTGAAAGGACAGACAGAATTGTCCTTTCACAGTCTTTCCTGGCCACCTAACCAGACTCATCTCCTCAAGTAGGGGGAGGACCCCAAGGACCTGAACCACTTTCTCCCTCCTCTGGGTCTTTGCACAGGCTGCTCCTGCCTGCTGCTGGAACTCCCTTTCCACTCCACCCCTCATCTTGAGGCCTCTGCACTGATGTCACCTCCAATGGGTGAAGGGAGTCCCTGCTGTGTCTCCATCATCCCGTCACTGTTCATTTACCTGTCCTCTACCCGTCTAGACTGAGATCACAGAGAACAGTAACAATAATCACAATAACAGCTATGTTTTATTGAGTGCTCACTAAATGCTTGGTAACTTTTCACGTCCCCCCAGGTCCAAGCCTGGCTGGAGCACACTGGCTCGGCAGCCCTCGGAAGAGGGCCTGGCTGGGACTCAGGACGTGCCCAATAGCTTGTCACAAAATAAACACAGAGACCTTCACAAGGTGAGAGTCGTGTGCAGTGCTATGCTATGGAGGCCTCAAGGTTTGTGCTTGACCTCAGGGCACATGGGGTGATTCTGACCCTCAGCAATGATGATTAATAGTGACCAGGGAGGAACTCAGACACTTAATGTGAGAACCACAGAGCACACTGCGTCCTGGGCAATGCTGCCTGTCATTGGTATAGAAAAAAGGAACTAAAGAGAGCCTTTACCAGAACCGTGCATTTTTGTAGAAGCTACTATGCCACAGAGCCCCTAGAGAATCAATCTTACAGGGCACAAAGGTCCCAAGAAGCAGCACCCCTGGGAACACCTGACATGGCTACTCCCAGACCCGGGTAGACATGGCTAAGATGGTGGTCTTGGGAGCATCAGAAACAGGGCTGATAAGGGGTAGGGAGAATGGGCTGGGGGCACTGTTACCTCTTCACTCCATAGGCCATGTTGAGCAAATTGTCCAGCCTGCAGAGGCAGAAGCAGTGGTCAGAGGTAGCCTCTGAATGTGTCCCCATGCTGTGATGGCACCGGCCAGAGGCCGGCCTTCCCTGCCCCCACCCAGCAGGCATGCAGCAGAGCCCTGCCCCCGCCCGCCTGCTCCCCGCCCTGCTGGACACTGCCTGGCACGGAACCGCAGTCACTCGGGCACGGCCTCTTGCCTGCCCTGCTGTCCTCATCCTCCCCCTCCCAGATAGCATATCCGTCAGGGCCTAGGGGCTGTGATCTCTGGGGAAGGATAATTCATAACAAAGGCTACAGTAACAAACCCAGCCAGCTCTTTTGGACCACTTGGGTGGCCAGGGGTGGGACGGAGATAACTTGCCATAGACACCCAGGACCCACAGAGGCTTCCGTTATCTCCCATTTGAGTGGCTAAGAGCACCAACTCATTCTGCATCCTGGGTTTGGTCTCTTCGATGCTCTGCTTGGGCAGAGCAAACCACATCTCTCTGTGCCTCAGGGTCCCGGTTTATAAAATGTGGACAATACATGCTTCAGGCTGTGTTGCAGAATAATTAAGTGTGCCTAGCATGCGGCAGGCACTCCTGAAATGTTTGGTGTTATTATTAGCATCACAGATGAGGGGCTGGGCATAGGGGGCATGTCTGTAATCCCAGCCCTTTGGGAGGCCAAGGTAGGAGGATCACTTGAGGCCAGGAGATCATGTTCAGCCTGGGCAAAAAAGCAAGACCTTAATCTCTAAGAAAAGAGAGATGGAGCGGTTGTTACTAAGTCAGGGCAGGTTGGAGGCAGTTGGGAACTGAAGTGGCTATGCCGAGTGTGAAGTGCCGGGTGTTGTGGTGGAAGGCACCTGTAGTCCCAGGTACTTGGGAGGCTGAGGCAAGCGGATCACTTGAGCCAGAAGTTTGAGTTTTCTGTGAGCTATGATTGCAGCACTGCACTTTAGCCTGGATGACTGAGGCCCCATCTCTTAAAAAGTTTTTTTTTTCTTTTTTTGTAGAGACAGTCTCACTGTGTTGCCCTCAGTAGAGTACAATGGCATCACAGCTCACAGCAACCTCCAGCTCTTGGGCTTAGGCGATTCTCTTGCCTCAGCCTCCTGAGTAGCTGAGAGCACAGGCGCCCACCACAACACCCGGCTATTTTTTGTTGCAGTTTGGCAGGAGCTGTGTTCAAACCCACCACACTTGGTATATAGGGCCGGTGCCCTACTCACTGAGCCACAGGCACCACTCTCTTAAAAAGTTTTAACATAATTAAAAAATAAAAAATGAGGCTGGTCTGATGGTAGTGGGTTATCAGAGCTTATTAACATTAGTGTCATGGGCCAGACATCATGGCTCACATCTGTAATCCTAGCACTTGGGGAGGCTGAGGCAGGTGGATTGCCTGAGCTCAGGAGTTCATGATCATCCTGAGCAAAGCGAGACCCCATCTCCACAAATAGAAAAACTAACTGGGAGTTGTGGTGGGCACCTGTAGTCCAAGTTACTTGGGAGGCTGAGACAAGGGAATTGCTTGAGCCCAAGAGTTGGAGGTTGCTGTGAGCTATGATGCCAAGGCACACAACCCCAAGGCAACTGAGTGAGACTCTGTTTCGATGAATAAATAAATAATAAATAAATAAAAATAGCTGGGCATTGTGGCAGGTGCCTGTAATCCCAGCTACTCAGGAGGCTGAGGCAGGAGGATTCCTTGAACTCAAGAGTTTGAGGTTGCTGTGAGCTATGACACCACAGCACTCTACCACCATGGCACTCTACCAAGGGTGACAAAATGTGACTGTGTCTCAAAAAACAAAATAAAACAAAACAAAGAGAAAACGTTAGTGTCACTAAAATTTGTATTCAACCCCCCACTGCTAAATTTAACTGGCTTTAAAAAAAAAAGAAAAAGAAAAAGTAGCAGCCTATGGTAAGAGTGAATATAAGAAAAAAATGAAAAGAAAAAGGAGTGGCCAGAGCTGGACCCCAGTGAGGTTGACTCCAAAATCCTTAATGCCAATAATGCCAATCATAGTGGCCAGCACACATGGAGTGCCTGCTGTATATGAGGGCCTAGTCTTGGCACCAGAAAGATCCACCACTTTGCTGCTGCTCTCAGCAGCCCTTGGGGTGTGGGCACCATCCAGTGACTCCCCATTCTGCAGTAATGGGCTTTAGGGAGGGCAGCCACAAGCCTGGGGCTCTGGCCTCGGAGTCTGGAGTGTTTCCGGGTGGGTCTCAGGGGAGCTCACCGGAAGCGCTGAGTCTGATGGTGAAGGGGACCTGCGTAGCGGCGGGCAGATGACTGGTAGAGGTGAGTGAGCAGAGCCTGCCCCGTCTTCTGACTCGGGTTGTTGGCAAACTTGACTGTGATGGGCTCAGCTGCCCCCAGTGGCTTCTGCCCATTTAGTCCTTTGATGGCCTCTTCAGCCTCAATCCTCTTGTCAAAGCGGATGAATCCCACACCCCGAGAGACACCTGCCATGGTGAAAGGTTGTCCTGCCATGAGCACTCTGTCCTGTCCTCACGGCCACCTCCTCCCCTACTTCCTCCCAGGTTCTCCCTTTCTGTCCCACCTCACTGCTTCTGCCCAGCAGCCTGACCTGTGACCTGGTCCACCAGGATGCGAGAGGTGATGATGCGCCCGTATTGGGAGAAGAGCTGCTCCATCTCTTTCTGGCTCATAGTCTTGGGGAGCCCACTGACGTACAGGTTAGCATCCCGGATGGATGCTGAACTGGGTCTGGCATAAGATACCTGGGCGAGAGGGCCAGATGGATGGGAATGAGGAGAAGACTCATGTCACAAATGGAGAGACTGAGGCCAAATCCAGCTCACTACGAAGTCCCAGAAATACCTCATCATCCATTCACTCAATAAATATCTCTTGCGTCACCATGGTTGTGGCTGAGCCAGGCATGCGGGAGGGTACACAGTAGTTGTGACGACAATGTGTTCCTGCCTGAATAGAGTGGTGAGGGGGACTTGCTGCCAGAGAAAGTCACAAGTCTCCCTGGGGACTTCAGGGACTTTCAAATAACCAGCTCACACTCCCATGTTATTTTTATTAGAGAGAGGGTCTTGCTTTGTTGCCCAGACTGGAGTGCAGTGGCACAATCATAGCTCACTGCAGCCTCAAACTCCTGGGCTCTTTCCAGGGATCTTTCCGTGACTACAGGCGCGGGTCACTATGACTGGCTATTTATTTACTTATTTAGAGACAGAGTTTCATTCTGTCACCTGGGTTAGAGTGCCTAACTTACAGCAACCTCAAACTTCTGGGCTCAAGCAATCCTCCTACCTCAGCCTTCCAAGTAGCTGTGACCACCACACCCAGCTTATTTTTCTACATTTTTAGTAGAGTCAGGGTCTTGCTTTGCTCAGTCTTAAACTCCTGAGCTCAAGGGATCCTCCCACCTTGGCCTCCCAGAGTGAGTCACTATGCCCAGCCTAATTCTTCTATTTTTATAGAAATAGGGTCTCACTATACTGTCCAGGCTGGTCTCGAACTTCTGATCTTAAGTGGTCTTTCTACCTTGGCCTCCCAAAGTGCGGGGACTACAGGTAAGAGCCACCACTCCTGGATAATTAAAATATATATATATATATATTTTTTTTCTAGAGATGAGGCTGTGCTGCCTAGGCTGTCTCGAACTCCTAACCTCAAGCGATCCTCCTGCCTCAGCCTCTCAAATCACAGGCATGAGCCACTGTACCTAGCCTCAAACTTAAGTTTGATGAGTCCATCAAGAAACATTGATTCTTCCCACTCCTTTGGATAGTGAGTTGGGGACATTGGCCCCCTCTCTTCTAGTATACTATGCTGGATCCCCACCAGGGACACTCAGGTCTTTAGCCATCAGCTCCATGCTGGTCAGTCCCAAATATTATCCCCAATATGCACTCCTGCACCTGCCTCCAGGTGCCCCATGCGAGGGTGTCCAGGGCACTTCACACTCAGCATAGCCACATCAGTTCCCAACTGCCTCCAACCTGCCCTGACTTAGTAACAACTACTCCACCCTCCTGAGTACTCTTGTTCCCAGTTTGGGTTGTCCTGAAAACCTCTCTTTCTTCCCACTCACCTCCATCCAATCCACCATAAATCCTGCAAGCTCCGTATTCCTTCGTATTCAGAATCTACATACTTCTCTCTCCTTCCAACCAGCCTGCACCATCAATCACCAGGACAGGTGCAGCAGCCTCGGCCCTGCCCCTCCTCCCACAGTTCGTTCCCCCCACAGTAACCAGAGGGCGCTTGTGAGCACAAGAACCAGGTCATGTCCCTGCTCTGCCCAGAATACTCCATGACTCTCACCTTCCTCAGCATTAAGGCCAAAGTCCTCCTCTGGGCTCACAAATCACTGCACACTCTCCCCTATCTCTACCTTGCCCTCATCTTCCTTTAAGCCATATGTTTTCTCTGTTTTTTCTAAACCCACCAGGTATGTCTGAGCCCCAGGGCCTTTGCATTTACTGTTCTCTCAGTCTGGAGCTCTCTTCCTTCTCTTTCTTCTCCAAAGTCTCAGTTGAAATGTCTTCCCTGTCTTCTCCCATTTGAATTTGGTGTCCCCACCTCCACCCCTACTATTTTCTCTCAAAGCACTCCTCTCAGTTGGGAATTAGACATGCTTTAGTTTAATCATTCAGTCCATGTTATTAATTATGGTCCAACCCAACAATGAAACTCTCTCTGCCACTGTTTAAAAAATGGTGGCCACATATATTTATTTCCCCAAAACAGTGGTGGGTATTGTAAAGTAAGATAAAGAAAAGTCTATTTATAAAGCAGTGAGGATTATGTGAGCCCATCTCATTGTGTGTTTATCAATATAATAGAAATGTGGCATGGAGGGCTTCCCAAAATGCTGGGTGAGTGATCCGCCACTGGGTGGAGAAGCAGAGCATGAACAACCCTCCTCCCCATTTCCATTTTCTATTTCTTCTAAATTAACCTCTGGTTAGACAAGAGTCGTTGTTGAGGGCCTGCCTGTTGTGAGGGACAGTGAGTTGTGAGGGTGTATTTTCTTCATAGAAATAACCAATTATCCCACATTGTCTAGTGGTTTGAAAAAAAAAGAAATAACTAATTTTTTTTTTCTTTGAGACAGTCTCACTTCTTGCTCCAGGCTAGAGTGCTGTGGTGCCAGCCTAGCTCACAGGACCCTCAACCTCCTGCGTTCAAGCAATCCTCCTGTCTCGGCCTCCTGAGTAGTTGGGACTACAGGCGCCCACCACAATGCATAGCTAATTTTTCTATTTTTGGTAGAGACAGGGTGTTGACCTTGCTCAGGCTGGTCTCAAACTCCTGAGATCAAGCAATCCTCCTGCCTTTTGAGGTGCTAGGATGACAGGTATGAGCCACTGCATCGGGCCAGAATTCACACCTGTAATCCTAGCACTCTGGGAGGCAGAGGCAGGAAGATCCCTTGAGCTCAGGAGTTTGGGACCAGCCTGAAAAAGAGTGAGGCTTTGTCTCCACTAAAAAGAGAAAAACTGGCTGAGCATCATGACAGGCATCTGTAGTCCCAGCTACGGCAGGAGGATTGCTTAGGCCCAGGAGTTTGAGGTTGCTGTGAGTTATGATGCCACCACACTTTAGCCTGGGGCAACATAGTTAGACATTGTCTCCAAATAAATAAATAAATAAATAAATAAATAAATAAATAATTTTTTTAAAAAAGCCAACAAAACAGAGAAACCAGGCCGGGTGAATTCGGGGTGCTTGTGGCCGGAGGTGGGGGGGATTCTGATTAATGTAATTGCATACATCAGAAAATCAAGGACAACCACATTAGCCTGTTGTTTCTCTAATAGTAATTTTAAAAATCATGGCAGTGGGCGGCGTCTGTGGTTCATCGAGTAGGGCACCGGCCCCTTATACTGAAGGTGGCCGGTTCAAAACCAGCTTCGTCCCGAACAGCAAAACAGAAAAATAGCCGGGTGTTGTGGCGGGCGCCTGTAGTCCCAGCTACTTGGGAGGCTGAGGCAAGAGCATTGCCTAAGCCCAGGAGTTGGAGGTTTCTGTGAGCTGTGTGACGCCACAGCACTCTACTGAAGGCGACAAAGTGAGACTCTGTCTCTACAAAAAAAAAAAAAAATCATGGCAGTGTATTTGTATTTGATGGTCTTCTCTCTTCCCTGTGGAGCTGAAAGCCATGAGGGGTAAGTACTTGCTGACGGATCAGGTTTGGAAGTGGAGGAAAGGAGACCTGCATGGGTTTTGGGGTCCTGGGTGGGTTTTGATGTTTGGCATCATCTGCAGCACAGAGTAGATTTTTGTTTTGTTTTGTCTAAGACTGTGTCCTGCTCTGTTGCCCAGGCTGGAGTATAGTGGTGCAATCATAGCTCACTACAGCCTCCAATTCCTGGGCTCAAATGATCCTCCCACCTCAGCCTTCCAAGTAGCTGGAGGTATGTGCCATTGTGTCTGGATAATTTTTTAATTTTTTTGAGATGGGGTCTTGCTATGTTGCCCAGGCTGGTCTCAAACTTCTGGCCTGAAAGGATCCTCCCAAAGTGCTGGGATTACAAGTGTGAACCTCCATGCCTGGCCACAGAGCAAGTTTTCATGGGCCTTTCCCATCCATCTAAGTCATGGGTTCTCCAAGGGCAGGGACAGGCCAAATTTCCTCTGTGTCCCCATACTGGGTGAGGCCCGGCACAAGGAAAGCAGCTGGCAATCTTTTGGTCAGAATCTACCAGAGCAGAAGTGAGTCTTAAAGAATTTCCAGAACAGATCACAGAACCACACAGTCAGGCCACCCGCCACACAAGTTCACAATGCCACACACAATGCCCCTAATGGGACATAGGTATACACACCCACACAACATCACCTGACACACATTCAGCCAGAGCCAGACAACCCCTTTCCAGTCTCCACCTGGTCACAACTGAAGTCACAGTGTCACAAAGCACCTGTCAAATAAACACCAATTCCCACAGACACATACGGAAACACCCAAAGTCTTACATAGCCAGAACCACTCAAGAACAGCCACTCTTGTGGACACTATGTCCCATAACAACTTCGTCCCAGCCGGAGCCACAGTGAGTGAGTCACAAGACACTTGGACCATAAATACCACGTTTCACAGTTCAGGACAACACACATATGGATGCATGCGTGTACACACATGAAACGTCTCTCCCTCACACTATGGTCAGTCACTAGGGTCCACCCTCATGCCCTGGGGTTTTCTAGATCTAGTTGGCCATGGAGGGCCCACTGGGTTACAATCCCATTTCCACCCCCTGTCCCCCACATCAGGGAAAAGGAAGAGATTCCTGCTCCAATTGGGGGCCAGATGGGCACCCCACATCCCAGCCTCCCCCAGGGTCCAGAAGCAGATTTGCAGGGCGGAGCCCAAACACCCCCAGGCAACCTGGAGAGGGGGGTTTCCATGGTGATTCCCCCCAGGGAACCTGTGTTTGTAAGGTCCCAGCTGCAGCTGCTGAGAGGGGAGGTCATGGGGGAGGGGCAGTGCACAAAGGTGGGGGACGGGGCCCACCCCGAATCCCGCCTCCCAGACCCTAATTAAGTTCCAGATGGCAGATGGGTCCCCATTTCCATGACAAAGGTGGTGGGGGGCCAGCTCATAGGACCCTGGTCACTGTCCTACCTCCAGGCGGTAGCTGACTCACTGAGCCTCCAGAGAAAGTGGGGCTGGTATTGTTCCCATTGCCAGGTGAGGAAATTGAGGTTCAGGGAGGCAAAGCTATTGCCGTCCCCTCCCCACTGGGTGGCCTGGCTGGGATTCCTTGGAGGAGAGATTGGAGCGGGGTGTGGAGAAATGGATATGTGGGGGTGGGGGGTGGGCAGGGGGCAGTGGGGGCCTGGGATAGTCCAGGTGGGCAGTCACTGGGGGACTGGGGAATGAGGCACCAACCTTAATGGTCTTCGTCTGCAATTTGAGGCCGTTGAGGGTGTTGATGGCTTTGTCTGCATCGTTGGGGTCAGAATAGTTCACAAACCCGTAGCCAAGGCTCTGCCCTGTGGGCAGGACCAGGATAAGGACCTGCTAGCTTGTCCTTAGAACAAGCTAGAACTCAGGCCTGATAAACTGATCCCTCCCCACCAAGATCCCACCCTCTTGAGTTTCCTAGACATCTTAGACCTAGAGTCCCACTGTTCCCATCACTCCTGAGACCCTTACTCAGGGTCAAACCCATCTCCCCATCAAGTCTCAGGTCCCTAAGCCACCTCTTGCCCCTATTAGACGTGAGATACCCAAGAGGGTCACACCTGCCCCATCACACCTGTGATCTTGTCCCGAACCAACTTGCAGGACTCAATGTCACCAATGCTGCCGAAGAGACTCTTGAACTCATCCTGGGTCATGTTCTGGGGCAGGTAGTTGACGATGAGGTTGGTCTTGCTGTCGTCAGTGGCTCCATTTGTACCAAGGAGTGGCCCATTGGGCAGGGCCGGGCCGGCCGGGCCCCCCCCCACCTGAGACTCCATGGCCCCCAGTATCTGCTGGAGACAACAGGTTGCACCCATTCACCGCCCAGTCCCTACACCAGGGACTTGTGGGGAATGAGGAGTGGCTCAGTGGTGACAAAATAGCCATGTCTAATAAGGGCTTTATCACGGGCAGTGGGGGGTATAGGAGAGGACACCTAATTATTGTAATAATTTCTTCAATTTATCAGAAAAAGCACTGGGCCAAAAAAAAAAAAAATCATCTGATGTGATTTTACTGTGAGAAATTCTGTCTATAAATATCATCTATGCAATCAAAAGTCAAAATCAATCTATACATTTTTAGAATAAAAATGAACACTGTCTTCAGAAAAGAAATCTAACACTTTCAGTAGCTTTGAAGCTCCCACATGCCCTTTTCCTAATCTTATTTCCCTCTTTCCACCAAATATAATTCCTATCTCAAGTGTGTTAACATTTCTTTTGCTTCATGCAGATTTTTCCTAGTAGGTATTTACCCTCATAGATTTTGCACTGAGCTATTTTGGTTATTTTTGTTTGTTTGTTTGTGTTTTGATTTAACAAAAAAATCTGCAAACAATGATAATTTTATTTTCTCCTGTTATTTATTTTTCTTATCTTATTCCAGGGGCTACAATGTGATAGCGACTTCCTCATTCTTGACGTTAAAGGACATGATTTAAACATTGCACAGCTACACATCTTTACTACAGGTTTTTTCTAGACAGCCTTTATCAGGTTAAGACTATTTTCTATTATTCCTAGTATTTTTTTTTTTTTTTGAGACAGACCCTCAAGCTGTCCCCCTGGGTAGAGTGCTGTAGCATCACAGCTCACAGCAACCTCCAACACCTAGGCTCAAGCGAGTCTCCTGCCGCTGCCTCCCAAGTAGCTGGGACAACAGGTGCCCGCCACAACGCCCGGCCATTTTTTGATTGCAGCCGTCATTGTTGTTTGGCGGGCCAGGGCTGGATTCGAACCCACTAGCTCAGGTGTACGTGGCTGGCGCCTTAGCCGCTTGAGCCACAGGTGCCGAGCCTTATTCCTAGTATTTTATTTTATTTTATTTATTTATTTTTTTGAGACAGAGTCTCATTTTGTTGCCCTCAGTAGAGTGCCATGGCGGCATCATAGCTCACAGCAACCTCCAACTCCTGGGCTTAGATGATTCTCTTGCCTCAGCCTCCTGAGTAGCTGGGACTACAGGCGCCCGCCACAATGCCTGGCTATATTTTTTGCTGCAGTTTGTCCGGGTTTGAACCTGCCACCCTCGGTGTATGGGGCTAGCGCCCTACTCATTGAGCCACAGGCGCCGCCCCTTAACAAGATTTTTTTAAAAAAAGAATAGATGGGGCGGCGCCTGTGGCTCTTCGAGTAGGGCGCCAGCCCATATAGCGAAGGTGGCGGGTTCAAACCTGACCTCAGCCAAACTGCAAACAGAAAACTAGCCCGGCATTGTGGCGGGCACCTGTAGTCCCAGCTACTTGGGAGGCTGAGGCAAGAGAATCGCCTAAGCCCAGGAGCAGGAGGTTGCTGTGAGCTGTGTGACGCTACGGCACTCTACTGAGGGCGATAAAGTGAGACTCTGTCTCTAAAATAAATAAATAAATAAAAATAATAAAATAAAAAAGAATAAATGTTGAATTTTATTGGAAATTTCTTACATTTATGGAATGATTCCTTAGCTTCAATACATTAATGCCATGAATTATATTAATTGATTTTCCAATATTAAGCCAACTTTCCTGGAATAAATCAAACGTGGTCATGCACATTGTAGTTTTTTTTTTAAATTTTATTTTCTTTCTTTTTTTTTTGAGACAGAGTCCAACTCCATTGCCCTGGGTAGAGTGATATGGCATTATCATAGCTCACAACAACCTCAAATTCTTGGGCTAAAGTGATCCTCTAGCCTCAGCCTCCTGAGTAGCAGGGACTATACGTGTCCCCACCACACTTCGCTAGTTTTGTTTTTTCTATTTTTAATAGAAACGGGGTCTCTCCCTTGCTCAGCCTGGTCTTGAACTCCAGAGCTCAAGCATTCCACTTGCCTCAGACTCCCAGAGTGCTAGGATTACAGGAATGAGCCACCCTACCTGGACTCCTGTAGTTTTGTTTATATACATTGCTTAACTTAATGAGTATTTTTTTTGGGGGGGGAGGTTCTTTGTTTAGTATTTTTTACACCTATGTTCAGGAAGATATGCTTTTTTTTTTTTTTGAGACAGTCTCATTCTATCATGCTGTGGTGTCAGCCTAGTTCATAGGAACTCAAACTCCTAGACTGAAGTGATCCTCTTGCTTCAGCCTCTCTGATAGCTGGAAGTACAAGTACCCACCATGATGCCCAGCTAATTTTTCTATTTTAGTAGAGACAGGGTCTTGCTTTTCCTTAGGCTGGTCTCCAACTCCTGAGCTTAAGGAATCCTTCTGCTCTGGCCTCTCAGAGTGCTAGGATTATAGGCATAAGTCACTTTGCCCAGCCAGGTATGCTGTTTTTATTTAATTCACATAAAGACTGTAAAACAGTGATTTTCAACTGGTTTGCCATGAAAAAATTTAAAGATCATTAATTAAATTATTATTATTATTATTATTATTTTTGAGATAGCCTCAAGTTGTCACCCTGGATAGAGTGCTGTGGCATCACAGCTCACAGCAACCTCCAACTCCTGGGCTCAAGCGAGTCTCATGCCTCTGCCTCCCAAGTAGCTGGGGCTACAGGTGCCCACCACAATGCCTGGCCATTTTTTGGTTGCAGCCATCATTGTTGTTTGGCGGGCCCAGCTGGATTCGAACCCACCAGCTCAGGTGTATGTGGCTGGCGCCTTAGCCCGCTGAGCCACAGGCGTCGAGCCAATTAAATTATTTTTGAAAGATGTTTATAGCAGTTTTTTTTTTTTTAACTCTTTTGAGACAAAGTCTTACTCTATTGCCCTAGGTTAGAGCATCATGGTGTCAGGTTAGCTCACAGCAACCTCAAACTCCTGACCTTAAAGCAATCCTCTTGCCTCAGGCCTCCCAAGCACCTAGGACTATAGCTGCCCACCACCACACCTGGCTAGTTATTTTATTTTTGGTAGAGATGGGGTCTCACTCTTGCTGAGACTGGTTTCAAATTCCTGAGCTCAGGCAATCCACCTTCCTCAGCTTCCTGGCCTTTACCCTTTTTTTTTTTGATCAATATAAATTAAGTTATAACTAAAGTTTAACTATAGGAAGTTTAACTATAGGTTCAAGTGTGCCATGCGATAAAAAAAGGTTGAAAAACACTGCTGTAAAAGGTAGAATTTGGGCGGTGCCTGTGACTCAGTCGGTAGGGCGCCAGCCCCCATATACCAAGGGTGGAGGGTTCAAACCCAGCCCCGGCCAAACTGCATCCAAAAAATAGCGGGGCGTTGTGATGGGCGCCTATAGTCCCAGCTACTTGGGAGGCTGAGGCAAGAGAATCACCTAAAAAATAAATAAATAAATAAATAAATAAATAAATAAATAAATAAATAAATAAATAAAAGAGAATCACCTAAGCCCAGGAATTGGAGGTTGCTGTGAGCAGTGTGATGCCAGGGCACTCTACTGAGGGTGACAAAGTGAGACTCTGTCTTTACAAAAAAAAAAAGTAGAAGTTAACTTTGCTATGATGGATGAGGAATCTGAGGCTCAGAGATGTTAAGGAACTTGCTAAAGTCACATAGTACATCAATGTGGCACAGGAACCCAAATGTAGCCATTTCCAGATGTATAATTTTCAGACTATGACAGTCAACCAGGATGCTACTGACTCTGACCACTCATCATGTGTATGTCCTTGGACGTGCCCCTTGGGGCCTCTGTTTAGTCTTACTTTGTCACTCTTGGTAGAGTGCCATGGTGTCATAGCTCACAGCAACCTCAAACTCCTGGGCTTAAGCAATTCTTTTGCCTGAGTCTCCCAAGTAGCTGGGACTATAGGTGACTGGCACAAAGACTGGATATTTTTTTAAGAGCTGGGGATCTCCCTCTGGCTCAGGCTGGTCTTGAACCTGTGAGGTCAGGCAATCCACCCGCCTCGGCCTCCTAAGTGTTGGGATTACAGGCATAAGCCACCGTGTCTGGCGCCTCTGTTTAACTTTCCTGCAAACACAGAACAATTGGTAATGGCTATAGAGGAGAATTTTTTTTTGAGACAGAGCCTCAAGCTGTCACCCTGGATAGAGTGCTGTGACATCACAGCTCACAGCAACCTCCAATTCCTGGGCTCAAGTGATTCTCTTGCCTCTGCCTCCCAAGTAGCTGGGACTACAGGTGCCCGCCACAACGCCTGGCCATTTTTTGGTTGCAGCCGTCATTGTTGTTTGGTGGGCGCGGGCTGGATTTGAACCCGCCAGCTCAGGTGTACGTGGCTGGCGCCTTAGCCCATTGAGCCACAGGCACCGAGCCTATAGAGGAGAATTTTAAAGCCATATCTGGGCTTAGCTGAAGACCTTGCTGAGATTGATTGGCATTGCCTGTCATGGGATCAGGAAGGCCAAGTAGCCAGCATTTCCATATGGCATGGGTGGCAATTAGATTGCCCTCACTTGAAAACCCAAATTAATTGGTAAAGGCTTGCTAGAGGGGTGAACTAAGAAGCCACATCTAGTTTCAGCAGGAAAGACCACTGTGATTGATTAGTAATGTCTGCTAAGGCCACAGAATTATAAACATCCAGCAAGTACATTTCATCTCAGTCATCTTTGGCTCAAGATCCAACAGCATAATTGTTCCCAAATATTGGACACTACTGTGTGTCAGCCACTGTCCAAAGGACTCTATGTGCAAGTTTTCCTCTTTTTATTCAAACCCTAAAATGAGGAGTTTCCCAGCCAGGTGCAGTGGCTTATGCCTGTAATCCTAGCACTCTGTAAGGCTGAGGCAGGAGGATCCCTTGAGCGTAGGAGTTCAAAACCAGCCTGAGCAAGAGCGAGACCTTGTCTCTACTAAAAATAGAGAAAAAAAATTAGGTGGGTGTTGTGGCAGACACCTGTAGTCCCAACTACTTGGGAGGCTGAGGCAGGAGGATCATTTATTTATATTTATTTATTTACTTTTGAGACAGAGTCTCATTATATTGCCTTCGGTTGAGTGCTATAGTGTCACAGCTCACAGCAACCTCAAACTCTTGGTTTAAGTGATTCTCTCTCCTCAGCCTCCCAGTAGCTGGGACTACAGGTGCCCACCACAATGCTCGGCTATTTATTTGTTGTAGTTGTCATTGTTGTTTCGCAGGCCCGGGCTAGGTTCTAACCTGCCAGCCCCGGTATATGTGGCAGGTGCCCTAACCATTGAGCTATGGGTGCTGAGCCCAAGAGGATCATTTGAGCCCAGGAAGATCATTTAAACCCAGGAGTTTGAGGTTCATGTGAGCTAGGCTGACACCAGGGTACTCTAGCCTGGGCAACAGAGTGAGACTGTCTAAAAAAAAAGAAAAAAAAGAAAGAAAGAGGCTCGGCGCCTGTAGCTCAATGGGCTAAGGCGCCAGCCATGTACACCTGAGCTGGTGGGTTCAAATCCAGCCTGGATCCGCCAAACAACAATGACAGCTGCAACCAAAAAAATGGCCAGGCGTTGTGGCGGGCACCTGTAGTCCCAGCTACTTGGGAGGCAGAGGCAGGAGACTCACTTAAGCCCAGGAATTGGAGGTTGCTGTGTGCTGTGATGCTA
>CAUYRH010079141.1:0-15539 GCA_963574655.1 Perodicticus potto
TTTAACAGTAGAAGAAGACAAGATAACAGGAAAGGGGACTTCCCAAGTTGGGGTCAGGGAGGGTGAATTAGAGGGAGGAGTTTTGATCATGACTAGATCTCCAGGAGGGAAAAGTTCCTGTTTTAGTTCGTATGTCCCTCCCCAAACGGGGGGCAGGACTTTCAGGGATGATTAGGGAGGCATGAGAGAACAGCAAGTCATCCCAATTGCAGCTTAGAGGCTGGGAGAAAAATTTGGTAACCGGCTGTCCACACACCCCCTGTATAGTTATGGATTTGGGAGATAAAAGACCAGGATTAGAGAGAAGTACAGAAAAAGTTGCTCCAGTGTCCAAAAGAAATTTTCTCTCCTGGTGCTCCACTATAAGGCAAGCCTGGGGCTCTTGAGGGGTGATGACACAAGCTGGAGCCATGAGAATTTGCCCCGGGCACTCAGTCCAGTTTGGGCTCCGATGGGGTCACTGTCCCAGGAGGCCTTCGCCTCTGGGGACAGGCCACCTTCCAGTGGTCACCCTTGCATTCTGGACAGGGGCCAGGTGGCTTGCCCAGCCAGTGGTGCTGCTGGGGGCAGTCTTTTCTGAAGTGGCCAGTCTGACCACGTTGGAAGCACTTGTTTTTAGCTCCTCTGGTTTCCCTCTGCCCCTGAAAGTTGCTTGTTTGTTGGAGTGCCATTACTAGAGCTGTCATTCTTTTCTCTCTTTTTCCTCCTTTCTCTCCAGGTCTCAGTTATAAAAGACCATAGTGGCCATTGTAAGAAGATTCTCCAGGTTATGGTCTGGGCCTAGAGCCAGTTTCTGGAGTTTTCTTTGAATGTCTGGAGCCGCTTGAGTGATAAATTTGTCTTTTAAAATAATCTGACCCTTTATGGAGTCAGGTGTCAATTGGGTGTGTTTTCTCATTGCCTCCCTAAGCCTCTTTTTTTTTTTTTTTCATTAAATCATAGCTGCGTACACTAGTGCAATCAAGGGGCACAATGTGCTGGTTTTCATATACAATCTGAAATGTTTTCATCAAACTGCTCAACATAAACCTCATGGCATTTTTTATTATATGAAGACATTTATATTCTGCATTTAGTAAGTTCCGCCTGTACCCCTCTAAGATGCACCTTAATTTTTTTTTTTTAAGGAAAGGAAAGTCTGTTATGAAGTATACTTCAGATAAAAATAATGGGATTCTTGGTTTTTCTTCAAACCTTCTCTGAAATATTCACTTCTCAAGGTGATTTGGTTTGGTTTTGGTTTTTAATGCTACGTTAGATGCTGATGTCTGACATGAACATTGACTCATTACTAAAGCTGTTACAGAAAAAGGCAGTGTCTGTGACATTGTCACCAAAGCAAAGGTTTTTCCTGACTTTCTGAAGAATGAGAGGCTTAGTGCAGCTACAGATTTTATTTGTGAATATCCAAAAATCTAGTAATGTTTGAACAGAAAAAGTAATGGGGAGAAGAAAAGAACTTCAGGATAATGTCCATCATAGCATAGTAAAAGGCACATCAAGATAGGACTTTGCATACTATGCTCTGGTTCTGACTTGGTCTGGTACCTTAGACAGATTTTTGCTTAGCTTTCTGGACTTCAGTTTGATCTGAGGTGGAACAAAGCAGTGTTGCTAGTGATGGACTGTGACTGCAAATACAGATTATCATTAGCAGAGAGCTTTGATTGTATGGAGACCACAATAAATCAGTTGTTTACAATAATTTATTACAAAACCATCCTACCTCTGCTGCCATCCACGGAAAAATTGTCTTCCACAAAACTGTTCCCCAGTGCAAAGAAGATTGGGGACTGTTGTTGTGACCCATTGATATCAATATTTCTTATGCTTGTAAGTTTGGCCAGTGGAAGCCCTTCAGACTGGCTCTTGTGCCCTTTTGTCATAGCTCTGTCAACTTTCAAGTACCTCCTCTTTGTCACAACAAAACGCTTCTCAAACTTTTTGTGGGCCGGGTGCAGTGGCTCACACCTGTAATCCTAGCACTCTGGGAGGCAAAGGTGTGTGGATTGGTTAAGCTCTGGAATTCTAGATCAGTCTGAGCAAGAGCAAGACCCTGTCTCTATTAAAAATAGAAAAAGTATGGAAAAACGATCACTTGAGCCAAAGAACTTGAGGTTGCTGTGAGCTATGACGCCGTGTCTCTCTACTGAGAGTATGACAGAGTGAGGCTCTGTCAAAAAAAAAAAAAGTCTTTTCATGACCCAGTCTGGAATTTTTCCAAGGAGCTCTGGTCCCTTTTGGGGACCTGTTGAGATGAACATCTAGTGATCACAGAGAATGTCCCCTCCTTTAGATGTGTGCAGGTACTTATTGGTTATTTAACTTATTCTTATAACCTCTTCTTAAAAAGTAGAAGGTTGTTTAGAACTCAATGGATTTTATTTTATTTTATTTTATTTATTTTTATAAGCAGAAGGGTATTTACTGGCTGGGAGCCTACAGCATAGAAGAATTCCAAATGGCCGCACTCCCCGACTGGCTTGGTCTTAGGATTTTATTTTAAAATCATGAGTGTGGCCCAGGCACAGTGGCTCAGGCCTGTAATCCTAGCACTCTGGGAGGCCAAGGTGGACAGATTGCTTATACTCAGGAGTTCAAGACCAGCCTGAGCAACAGCAAGACCCTGTCTCTAAAAATAGCCAGGTATTATGGTGGGCACATGTAGTGCCAACTACTCGGGAGGTTGAGGCAAGAGGATCACTTGAGCCCAAGAGTTTGAGGTTGCTGTGAACTGTGATACCGCAGCATTCTACCCGGGGCAACAGGGTGGGACTCTGTCTCAGGAAAAAAAAAATATGAGTGTGATGTGTGATTCCACGTTGCAACAGAAGATGCACTGTCTGGTTGACCCAAGTTAGAGGTGCTTTTGCTGCTTATATGTAATATTTTTTTGGTAATGAATTTTTTTATAGCTGAGTTTGCTGACTTTCCCTTTAGCAGGGAACAGAAAGAGCAGAGTAGTACCTTTGAACTTGATTTTTATTTATCTTACTTAATTAACTAATTATTATTTTTGTGATAGGATCTCACTCCGTTGCCCTGGCAGGAGTGCAGTGATGTTATCGTAGATTACTGCAGCCTCAAACTCCTGGGCTCAAGCAATCATCCTGCCTCAGCCTCTCAAGTAGTTGGGACTACAGTTGTGGGCTACCATGCTTGGTTGATTTATAAATTCTTTATAGATATGGGGTCTCAGTATGTTGTTCAAGTTGATCTTGAACTCCTGGGCTCAAGGGCTCCTCCTCCCAGATTGCTGAATTTTTAAAGGTCATTTGAAAGAAGTAGATATTGCTTAATCTACTCAGATTTATAAATACTTGCAAGGACCTTACCTTACCCTGGAATGGCCTGACTTTAAAGATAAAGTATTAATTGGTCATGTTTTGTAAATATTTAATTTTCTTGAATTGTAATCATTTTTTCCCCTTCTCCTCTCCCCTTTGTTTTGTTAACAGTTGGGCAGAGAGATTCTGAAGATGTGAGTGAAAGAGATGCCAATAAAGAGATGGCTGCTAACTCGGAGGTGGTTCATGACATCACAAGCGACGGGCAGGAGATGCCTGAAATAACTGAGCAGGTTCCTTCTTCAGAAAGCAATTTAGAAGAGTTAACACAACCTTCTGAGTCCCAGGCTAATGATATCGGATTTAAGAAGGTGTTTAAGTTTGTGGGCCTTAAATTCACTGTGAAAAAGGATAAGAGTGAGAAGTCTGATGCTGTCCAACTGCTCACTGTCAAGAAAGATGAAGGCGAGGAAGCAGCTGGGGCAGGCGACCATCCAGAGCCCAGCTGGGAGGTAGAGGAGACTGCCGCCAAAGAAAGTGAGTTCCAGCAGTCCACGGAAAAACCCCAGGTGGCCCTCAAGCAAGAACAAAGCCACACAGAAATTTCTCTTCAAGCTAAATCTGGGCAAGCAGCAGAGGAAGGCAAGGATGAAGGAGAAGTCAAAGAGAAAAAGGAAAAAGAGTCCAGCAAGTCCCCAGAGTCCCCAACTAGTCCAGTGACCAGTGAAACAACATCTTCCTTCAAGAAATTCTTCACTCAAGGTTGGGCCGGCTGGCGGAAGAAGACCAGTTTTAGGAAGCCAAAGGAGGAAGAACTGGAAGCTTCAGAGAAGAAAAAGGGACCAGAGCCAGAAAAGGCAGACACAGAGGACAAAGAAAAGGCAGAAGCCAGCTCTGAGAAACCCACTGCTCCTGAACAGCCACTCCCACTGGAGGTGACGAAAGGTCCTCAGGAGGCCAGACTATCAGCCGAGTATGAGAAAGTAGAGCTGCCCTTGGAAGACCAAAGCAGTGGCTTGCAGGCATCTCCTGCAGAGAAACTCGCTCCATTGGCAACAGAAGTCTTTGATGAAAAAGTAGAAGTCCAGCAAGAAGTTGTCGCAGATGTGCATATCAGCACTGAGGAGCAGGAGGCCGAGGTGGAGGAGACAGAAGAGTCTTTGCTTCCAGTAGAAACAGATGCTGAACCTCAGGAAGCTGAAGCTGCCAAGGAGCTGATAAAGGCTGAAGAAGTCTGTGCCCCTGGAGAGCACCACCCCCAGGAGCCTGAACCAAGCCCTGATGAAAAAGTGTCACCCAAACATCCAGAAGGCCTTGTAAGCGAGGTGGAGATGCTGTCCTCCCAGGAGAGAACTAAGGCGCAGGGAAGTCCACTGAAGAAACTTTTTACCAGCACTGGCTTAAAAAAGCTTTCTGGAAAGAAGCAGAAAGGGAAAAGAGGAGGAGGAGGGGATGAAGAGTCCGGGGAGCAGAGTCACATTCCAACAGATTCTCCAGATAGTAATGATGAGCAAAAGGGGGAGAGCTCCGCATCCTCCCCCGACGAGCCTGAGGAGATCACCTGCCTGGAGAAGGGGATAGTGGACACGCCCCCGGAGGTAGAAGTTGAAGAAGGACCCACTTCTGATGGTGAAAAGAAAAGAGAGGGGGTTACACCCTGGGCGTCTTTCAAAAAGATGGTGACACCCAAGAAACGTGTCAGAAGGCTTTCCGAAAGTGATAAAGAAGATGAGCTGGACAAGGTGAAAAGTGCCACCCTGTCCTCCACGGAGAGTGCAGCCTCCGAGATTCAAGAAGAAGTCAAAGGAAGTGCAGAAGAGCAAAAGTCGGAAGAACCGAAGCGCAAGGTGGATACTTCAGTGTCTTGGGAAGCTTTGATCTGTGTGGGATCATCTAAGAAAAGGGCAAGAAAAGCATCATCTTCTGATGAGGAGGGAGCCCCAAAGACACTGGGAGGAGACAGCCAAAGAGCAGATGAGGCCGGAAAAGACAAAGAACCAGGAACCGAGGCCAGGCTGACTAGTTCCCAAGAACATGACCCAGGGCGAGGAAGCTCCTCACCGGAGCAAGCTGGAAGCCCTTCTGAAGGGGAGGGCGTCTCCACCTGGGAGTCATTTAAAAGATTGGTCACTGCAAGAAAAAAGTCAAAGTCAAAACTGGAAGAGAAAAACGAAGACTCTGTGATAGAACATTCAGCTTCAGATGTTGAACCTGGGAAAGAGGAATCATGGGTCTCAATCAAGAAGTTTATGCCTGGACGAAGGAAAAAAAGGCCAGATGGGAAACAAGAACCAGGCGCTATTGAAGATACAGGGCCAACAGAGGTCAATGAAGACGATACTGACGTCCCAGCTGTAGTCCCTCTGTCTGAATATGATGCAGTAGAAATGGAGAAAATGGAAGCACAGCAAGCCCAAAACAGTGCGGAGAAGCCCGAGCAGATGGCAGCTGTTGATATATCCGAGGAGCTCAGTAAGAGGCTCGTTCACACAGTGGCTGTGGCTGTCGTTGATGGGACCAGGGCTGCTACCAGTGTTGAAGAGAGGTCTCCTTCCTGGATATCTGCTTCTGTGACCGAACCTGTTGAACAAGAAGAAGAAGGTGAAGCCGCATCATTAACTGGGGAGGTGCTTGAAAGAGAAGTGATTGCAGAAGAAACCCCCATGGTATCCACATCTGTGCCAGAGAACAGAGATGCCTGTGACAACTCGTTCATCAGTGAGGTGCAGGAAACTTCACAAGCTGTGACAGCTGTAGAAACAACAGAGGCATTTTGTGCTGAAGAAGCAGCCGAAAGATCGGGTGCTGAAGAGACCACAGAAATGGTGTCAGCAGTTTCCCAGTTAACCGACTCTCCGGACACCACAGAGGAAGCCACACCAGTTCAGGAGGTAGAAGGTGGTGTGCCAGACATAGATGAGCAAGAGAGGCGGATTCAAGAGGTCCTACAGGCAGTTGCAGAAAAAGTGAAAGAGGAATCCCAGCTGCATGCCATCACCATTGGGCCAGAAGACACAATTCAGACCATGCAAAAAGTAGAATCAGAATTACCAGAGATGCTGGAAGAAGCAGAGGAGGATTCTAAAGCATTAGGCCTAGAGACAGAGATGGATGTAGTATTGAAGGTGCTTGCTCAACAGACTAAAACTGAGCATTTTACGCAAGGGGAGGAGGTACAGGCCACCCCAGAAGGTTTTGAAGAAGCTCCTCAATTCATAGAGAGTGTAGAGTCCAGTGACCTTACAACCACTGGTGAAGCCGAAACCTTAGCTGGGATAAAATCACAGGAGATTATAGTAGAACAAGCCATCCCCCCTGACTCAGTTGAAGCCCCCACAGGCAGTAAGACCAGTGGAAGTGCCCCAGTAGCAGATCTGGAAGCTCTAGATGCGGCACAGCAAGATGAGATTGTGGAAACGCAGGAAGATGATGAGGTTGCATCCAGAACCCAGCCAGGGGTCACAGAAGCAGAGTCTGTTCCTGCCCAGAAAGAGAGGCTTCCAGCACCTTCTGGTCTTCAATCCCAGGAAGAAAAGAAAGAGCAAACGAAAGTGGAAGATATTCTAGAACATACGGATGAAGAGGTATCTGTGGAAACTGTACCCATTCTGAAGACTGAAGTGATGCAAGAGTGTGCCGATGAAGAAACCAGAGCCACACCATTTGTCAAAGGACTTGAAGTGTCTGTAGACACAGATGTGATGATCAGTCAGGAAAAAGTCACTGAAGTTGCTCTTAAAGATGAAGTGCTGAAAGAAGCTGAACGTGAAAAGAATGGCACTGTTGGACTCCAGAGTCCTACCAAGTCTCTCCCGTCCCCAGTGGAGAGAGAGATGGTAGTTGAGGTAGAAAGGGAGTCTCTCCCCTCCCCAGTGGAGAGAGAGATGGTAGTTGAGGTAGAAAGGGAGTCTCTCCCCTCCCCAGTGGAGAGAGAGATGGTAGTTGAAGTGGAAAAGGAGTCTCTAACATCCCCAGTGGAGAGAGAGATGGTAGTTCAGGTAGATAGGCAGTCTCTCCCGTCCCCATTGGAGAGAGAGATGGTAGTTCAGGTAGAAAGGGAATCTCTCCCAACTCCAGTGGAGGGAGAGATGGTTGTTCAAGAAGAAAGGGATGAAGTCAAAGCAGAGTCAGCCCAAGTGAGTGAAGAGAAACTTGAGCAAAAAACAGCTGTTAGCATATCTGAAGAACCCAGTGTATCTGAAGAGCCCAGCGTGCAACTGGTTCAGACCTTTGATGTGACTGTCACAGATGGGGAGAAGGAAGTTAGCTATGTGGAAGGAAGTCCTCTTCCTTGCCTAGGTGAAGAGGAGGCAATATGCACAGAAGTTCAAGTTCAGAGCTCTGAGGCATTATTAACTCTATCTGCTGCAATAGTGGAGGAGAAAGTTTTAGGAGAAGCTGTCAAAACTTTAGAGATAAGTGAAACTTCAGAGTCTGCAGATGCACATTTAGTACTGGAAGAGAAACCCACTGAAAAAGATGAAGACTTAACAGCTCTGCCAGGAGAAGAAGCTGAGCCTACAGGGCCCAAGTCTCGGGCAGAATCAATACCAGAAATAACATCTGCCACTAGAGAAGAAGGCTTATGTTCTGACCTGGAAGGAGAGAAAACCACATCACCGAAATGGAAGTCAGATGAAGTCAGTGAACAGGTTGTATACCAGGAAGTCAGAGTGAGTGTAGCAAGACAGGAAGATTTAAAGGCTGGCGATGACGTTTTGGAACTTGAGACTAAAAGCAGTAAACTCGTCAAAAACATAATTCAGACCGCCGTCGACCAGTTCGTACGCACAGAAGAGACAGCCATCGAAGTGTTTACATCTGATTTGCAGACTCAGACCCACCTGGTGAAAGCCGAGAGCCAGGGAGCTGGACAGAAAACAGAGAAAGAAGAGAGTGAATGGAAGGCCTCCGCACAGGATGAAACCCAAACTAGTGCTGTCAAGGAGGAGACAGAGCTGAGTGCCGGGAGACCAGTACATTCTGATGTTTCCAAAGATGTGAGTGATGCTTCAGAAAAGACCATTGAGGTAGAGCGCTCCAGTGTAAATGACCAGCAGCTTGAAGAGGTACTTCCCCCATCCGAGAAAGCAGGAGATGGAACTGGAACACAGTCTAGGCCAGAAGATACTGGTGGTGCTGTGTTAGAAGAAGGAATAGAAAAGTCACAGTTTGAATCCAAAGAAGATGAAAAAGGGGAAGCTGTTGATTACCCTGAGAACCAAAACTCAGCCCTAGCAGATACTTTCGCCTCAGGAGACCTAACCAAAGAGTCCTCAGATACAAATGAACTGACACAAAAAGAGAAGGAGGATGCCCAGGAAGCAGAATTTCAGGAAGGAAAAGTGCTCAGTGAGTCAGATAAAGAGATCAAAACCCAAACCCAGGAGGAGACAGAGAAACAAGAGAAGGAATCAGCAAAGCCAGAACTTAAAGAATCTTAAAACATCGTGTAAGTAAGCTTTTTTCTAAGGTGGTGTTTTTTCTCTTTTATGTCATTAGATGGCCAATTTATTATAAAGGAATTGGGAGCTCAAAGAATTAATAGTTCTTTTCTTTTTTCTTTTTTTTCTTTTTTGAGACAGAGCCTCAGCTGTTGCCCAGGGTAGAGTGCTGTGACATCACAGCTCACAGCAACTTCCAACTCCTGGGCTCAAGTGATTCTCCTGCCTCTGCCTCCCAAGTATTTGGGACTACAGACACCCGCCACAACGCCTGGCTGTTTTTTGGTTGCAGCCATTGTTGTTGTTTTTGGTGGGCCTGGGCTGGATTTGAACTTGCCAGCTCAGGTGTATGTGGCTGGCACCTTAGCTGCTTGAGCCACAGGTGCCAAGCCTATGATTTTTTTTTTTTTGAAGACAGTTTCACTTTGTCACCCTCAGTAGAGTGCTGTGGTGTCACAGCTCACAGCAACCTCAAACTCCTGGGCTCAGGTGATTTCTCTTGCCTCAGCCTCCCAAGTAGCTATGACTACAGGTGCCTGCCACAACATCCAGCTATTTTTAGAGATGAGGTCTTGCTTGGGCTCAGGCTGGTGTCGAACGCCAAATCCATCTGCGTCAGCCTCCCAGAGTGCTAGGATTACAGGTATGAGCCACCACACCTGGACCTCAAATAATTATGATTTTATACAGAATCTTCAGTTGGGGAAATAATTATCAACTAAACTAAAAGATCTTGGACAGTTTCTTTTTTGTCATTGAAATGCCATGTAGTCATAATGAAGTTACAAACATAATGGCATTTTATCTTTACTGGGACTACTTTAAAAGAAAATAAATAAAGGGGCATGAATGTGTGTTTGGCTCAAAAGCATGAGAAACACATTATGCTCACTCAGCACCATACCCATTAGTTCGTTGAGTTTTTTTTTGTAACTGGCTGCTAAAAATTGGTTTATATCAGACTGTTTAAAACATTGTTTATAGCTTTTTAGGAGAAAAATGGATTTTTTTTTTCTCCAGCGGTAGTTAAAAAGTGTTTGGGGGAATTTTCTAATGCATGTGATGACTGATCCCAGTGGGATTAGAGAACCACAACCCCTGTTTCTGTGGCAGCATAGCAAAATTCAGTATGGACCCTCGCTATTCTAACTTCAAACGCCTGGGCTCACTAATCGTCCTGCCTCCGCCTCCCAAGTAGCTGGGACTAGAGGTGTGTGCCAGGACACCTGTTTAATTTTCCTTTTCCTTTTCTTTCTTTTTTTTTTTTTTTTTGTAGAAGCACGAGTCTCTCACTTGCTCAGGCTGGTCTTGAACTCCTGTCCTCAAGTAGTCTTCCTTCCCTCAGCCTCCCAAAGTGCTGGGATCACAGGCATGAGCCACTACACCTGGCCACCTATCTTTGTTCGTTTGATTTGAGACAGAGTCTCATTCTGTTTCCCAAGCTAGAGTGCTGTGGTATCAGCCTAGCTCACAGCAACCTCAGACTGACTCCTGGGTTCAAGTGATCTTAATTGCTGCAGCATCCCGAGTGGTTGGGACTATAGGTGCAAGCCATGATGCCCTTCTAATTTTTCTATTTTTAGTGCAGACGGGGTCTCTGTTGCTCAGGCTGGTCTTGAACTCCCGATCTCAAGCAACAGTACTCCTACCTCAGCCTCCCAGAGTGCTGGGATTACAGGTGTGAGCCACCATGCCTGGCCTATTTTTTTTTTTTAATGGAGTTAAACTATGGTATTATTGGGCTTCCTAGTAGCTGTAGTTCACTTTCAAAACTACTTTGTTAATAAATGAGAGAGTAAAAGGAGATGTTATTTATTCTGATTCTTACTCCTTCTACAGTTGAATTCACTGTCATTTGCAAGACCGGAATGTGAAGACAAGTAGAAGAACATGAATACTGCTGCTGAGACTCGAGACTAATATTTCAGAACTTTGCGAACCGGAGGGCAGGCACACGAACTGATCTCGTTTCTAGAGAAGCCCTGACAATCCTGAGGTTATATCAGGAGCTATAGCCGTATACCATTGCCTCTTTTCAAGACCACCCTGTTATTTTCCCTTGATAAACATATGATGTTTCTGATTTAAGGTTCTAAATTCTTACCCTGGAACTGGAGTTGGCAATACCTAGTTCTGCTTCTCAAACTGGAGTATCATTCTGTATGTATTTATATGTATGTTTTAAGTAATCCCCCTTCTGTATCTATTGTATATTTTTTTCCTAATGTTTAAGGAAATGTGCAGGATAGTCCATGCCTTTTGTATGCCACAATATATGATGACAGGGTGTGCGGCCCTGGTGAAGCTTTGGGGAGCTTTAAGCCTCATTTATAGCCTGAGAAAAATAGAAAGCTTCCTAGAAATAACATTCCTGATCAGAAGGTACCATTTTTATTTTAAAATTCACTAATGATTAGGTCCATGTTGAAAAGCGCTCTGAAATTGGTCCCTTTCCTATTATGCACAGTGTACTAAAACTAAAAAAGCATTTTTAAACGTACAGAATGTTCCATTGTCACTATGAAACTTTTCTTTATATCCCAGGGAACGTTGGAAAGAATCTCCAGTAGCAGATTAACTTTTAATTTTAAGTCTTTTCTCCTACTTTTCAGTGGTTTAGTCCGATGAATGTGTTTAATACTGAGGTAAAGTAGTGAAATGTTTTTCATGTTACAAAAGAAAGAACGGACTGTTGTTAAGGTTTTGATTCTACTCTTTTTATGCTGGACCACATTTACACACAGCACGAAATAAGTCAGGTTCTTACAAATGGTATTTTGATAGATACTGAATTGTGTCTGTGCCATATTTGTGCCCATTCTTTTAGGAACAGTGTTGCATTATGTTTATTTGGATAAATTGTGATTTGACGACAAATTTAAATAAAGTATTTGCTTCACTTAGATTTGTTGTTTTTTTTTAGATACTAGAAATCCTGGGACATATGTTTACTGCATTAGAATAACAAGATAATGATTAATAAGCTGGAACTTTCCAATGTAGTCACTAAATGGAAACATCACTTTTTTTTTTGAGACAGAGTCTCACTTTGTCACCCTTGGTAGGGTGCTGTGGCCTCATTGCTCATAGCAACCAAAAACTACTGGGCTTAAGCAATTCTCTTGCTTCAGCCTCCCAAGCAGCTGGGACTACAGGCGCCCATCACAACACCTGGCTATTTTTAGAGACTAGGTCTTGCTCTGGCTCAGGCTGCTCTCGAACCTGCGAGCTCAGGGCAATCCACCTGCCTCGGCCCCACAAGTTCTGGGATTATAGGCGTGAGCCACTAGGCCCGGCCCAGAAATACCACTTTATATTGATTTGAGTTAGATGTTAGGAGGGAGTCGTGGCTTAGATGTTTTTGCTGAAATAAAACAGTAGTTTTTCAGGTTGATATTACTTTGTATAATTTCACTACCTGGTAATTCCTGAAAAAGTTTTCTGTGTTAAATGTTTTTGGTTTCAAACAATGATAAATGTCTTGAGAGAGAAATTTTAAGGTAGCTTACTAGTAAAAATGCTTTGCCTAAAATAAAAGGTGACTTTGGAAGAGGTTTTTAAATGTCAGAATGGTGAGTTATGCTTCATTCATAAAGGATTTTGTCACACAATTAATGGCCACACACAGAGAATAGTCTGTCACTTGTCTACTATAGAGTTTTTTTTCACATGTATAACTGGCCCGGCATGTATGTAGCTTTTTACATTTTACTCAGACTCAGTAGTTCAGTTTGTGAATTTAAATTTCAACTGCCAATTAATGATTTTTAAAGCATAACTCTAGGAAGCTTACTTTTAGCAGAGAGAAAATTTGCTATTAAAATTCAGAGTGGTTTCTCTTGTGTTGACAAACCTGACTGTAAAAATGGCCATATTAGTAAGATAACCTGAGAACAGTTGTATGTATGCTTGTACTTGAAAAACATTCAATACTTTTTAGGCGTTATTCTCAAATACATATAATAGTATTAAACGTTAAAATCCCCAAACTTGACAAACCTCTAAATTTTTTCTTCTTCTTTTTTTTTTTTGGCTAACTGAAGCTTAGATCCAAGTGTTAGATTTAAGATAAAGATGAGCGGGGTGGTGCCTGTGGCTCAAAGAGTAGGATGCCAGCCCCATATACCAGAGGTGGCAGGTTCAAGCCCAGTCCTGGCCAAAACTGCAAAAAAAAAAGATAAAGTCAGTGGATGTGAATACCTATACCTTACTGAAGTAAGGTACTCACGTCCACTGACTCCCTCTTTATGGCCAGAAGAAATTTTGTGTTCTTTTGAACAGATTAAAGATTTGTGTAGTTTGTAGAAAACAGATTTGTTGTTTAATTTCCATCCTGCCACTTCATCTTTTTGTGTGTTGTCTTACCACCTGTGATGCGGTCACTCTGACCATCACGATGGGGGTTTCCAGTGGGTGTTTCGTGACTGTGCTGCTTGTATTAATATCTGGATGTGGCCTGGGTTACTTCTGTACATGCTCTGTGTCTCTTCGTAGAGCAACCTTGTTTTATTAAGAACACTGACAGCATAAACAATTCTGTTTTATAATCCTAAAGCTGCTGTTAATTTATGAAGTGCATAGTAACCAAATGAAAACTGCAGAAGTTGGAGCAAGTGCCTAATTTTGCTATTTTTGGAATTACTATGGAGCCATGTACAATGGAAAGTGATGCAAGACTTATAAACAAGCGCCACTTCTTGCAATTAAGGAATATAAAATGTTCCCCCTCAGGTTATTTTGCTTATGGTACCCATGAGTTGCCTCTCTCTGTACATAGATAGACTGTTCCAGTATTTTCCTGATGTTTGGAACACATAGTCAAGGGCTGGATATTTTAGTTTTCAGTGTAAACTGAGATTAGCAATTACCTCTGTTCTGAAACAATATTTGCTTCCCTAGTTCTGTTTGGGGGTAAATTTCCATTTATCTGAATAAAATGCAATCTAATTAAATGCCATTGATTTTCTTTCTGTAGTTTCAGCTTGATTCAGTTTTGATTACTTTTTGCTGTTGTGATGTTCATCCCACATTTAAGCTCTGCTTTTCATTGTTTAGCCAACCTTTGTGACTCAGTCCACAGAGCATCAGGAGAGTTTGGAATGAATGTGTCTGGGATAGGTGTGAATGCACACTAATCTGTATCCGTGATTCTAAACCTTTTTGGGTCCCTGGCCTCTTTAATCAGAATGCCAATCCTCTGGCTAGCCTGTGAAACCCCAAGATAAACACAGTTGCATGTTTAGTTTCTGGATAGTCACACCAACGTCTGAAATGCCAACCAACAACCGGAACCAGAGTTAGAATCTCTTTCTCCAAATACATGGACACAGTCCAATGATTCCTGGTAGTAAGAATTTAGAATCTGAGCATAGAACCACTATCACATAAATGCAAATCTACATGACTATTCATTTCTAATGGGGTTCTGGAAATGGATCTGTTGCACACAGCAGACTTGGTACAATTTTTGTACAAAGCCAAGTTTTCTCCTTACAAATACCTGTTACCAGTCTGTATCTTCGGAATTAGGAAAATAAACTGGGCCCAACTTTTTTCTTTCTTTCTTTTTTTTTTTTGTAGAGACAGTCTCACTTTATTGCACTTGGTAGAGTGCTGTGGCGTCACACAGCTCACAGCAATCTCCAACTCCTGGGCTTAGGTGGTTCTCTTGCCTCAGCCTCCCGAGTAGCTGGGATTACAGGTGTCCGCCACCATGTCCAGCTATTCGGCCGAGGCCAGGTTTGAACCTGCCACCTTCGGTAAATGGGGCCGGCGCCCTACTCTCTGAGCCACAGGTGCTGCCCTTTCTTTCTTTTTTTTTTTTTGGCCCAACTTTTTTTTTGTTTTTTATTTATTTTTAACATATACATGTTTATTAGGTTTCTACTTTTTGCCTTCACAGAATTAAAAAGGCTTAAAATTTAATACAAACAACAGTGATTAAGATAAGGACTAGAAACAAAAACCTCAAAAACAATGAACAAAGATAAAACATTCAGAAAAGAAATCAGACGATTTCTTTTCTTAAAAACAAATTTTTAACACGATTGTTAAGAGGGTCTTCACCTAACAAATGCAATCAAAGTAACCTGGTTCCTTGTACCCTCAATGAATCCCCAACAACAAATTTTTAAAAAAAGGAAAAAACAGTTTTTTTTTTTTTTTTTAAGACAGAGCCTCAAGCCGTCACTCTGGAGAGAGTGCCGTGGCATCACAGCTCACAGCAACCTCCAATTCCTGGGCTCAAGCGAGTCTCCTGTCTCCGCCTCCCAAGTAGCTGGGACTACAGGCACCCACCACAACGCCCCGCCATTTTTTGGTTGCAGCGTCATTGTTGTTTGGCGGGCCCAGTCTGGATTCGAACCCGCCAGTTCAGGGTGGCGCCTTAGCCCGTTGAGCCATAGGTGCTGAGCCAAAAAAAAAAACCCAAATTTTTGTAAGATTCTCTGTAATGTTACATTTCTACTTATAGTTTGAGAATTTTATTTCCTGCACAACTTTTTATAAAGTGTCCTGTACCTCCTGTTTTTTTTTTGTTGTTGTTGTTGGGGATTCATTGAGGGCACAAGAAACCAGGTTACACTGATTGCATTTGTTAGGTAAAGTCCCTCTTACAATCGTGTTTTGCCACCCAAAGGTGTGGCACACACCAAGACCCCACCCGCCTCGCTCCTTCCCTCTCTCTGCTCTTCCTTTCCCCACCCCTCCCTCATTCTTTCTCTCTCTGCTCTCCCCTTCCCTCAACATTTTGTTCATTTTAATAGCGACAATCATGAATTTTTGTTGTTGCCTTTGTGGTCCTCTCTCA
>CAUYRH010079143.1:0-36151 GCA_963574655.1 Perodicticus potto
TTTTTTTTGGAGACAGTCTCAAGCTGTTGCCCTAGGTAGAGTGCTGTGTTGTCACAGTTCACAGCAACCTCAAACTCTTGGGCGATTCTCTTGCCTCAGCCTCCTGAGTAACTGGGACTACAGGCGCCCACCACAATGCCCAGCTATTTTTTTGTTGCAGTTGTCACTGTTGTTTAGCTGGTCTAGACTGGGTTCGAATCTGCCAGCTTCGGTGTATGTGGCTGGCACCATAGCCACTGTGCTATGGGCGCCAAGAAAATTTGTTTTTTTTTTTTTGTAGAGATGGGGCTTCACTATGTTGCCTAGGCTGACCTTAAACTCCTCTCACTTTGGCCTCCCACACCTTACCTGATAAGTTCATTGTTTTTTTGGTGGTGGTTTTTTTGTTTTGTTTTTTTTTTTTTTGAGAGCCTCAAGCTGTCACCCTGGATAGAGTGCTGTGGCATCACAGCTCACAGCAACCTCCAATTCCTGGGCTCAAGCGAGTCTCCTGCCTCTGCCTCCCAAGTAGCTGGACTACAGGTGCCCGCCACAATGCCTGGCCAATTTTGGTTGCAGCCGTCATTGTTGTTTGGCGGGCCTGGGCTGGATTCAAACCCGCCAACTCAGGTGTACGTGGCTGGCGCCTTAGCCCATTGAGCCACAGGCGCCGAGCCTGTTTTTTTTTTTTTTTTTTTGCCACAGAAACGAAAATATTGTAATCTCCAAGAAATTGAGAATACTTTTTAAATATGAATTTAAACTAGAATATAATAAAGCAGGTAGAAATAGCAATTTGGGGGTGGTGCCTGTGGCTCAAAGGAGTAGAGCGCCGGCCCCATATGCCAGAGGTGGCAGGTTCAAACCCAACCCTGGCCAAAAACTGCAAAAAAAAAAAAAAAAAAAGCAATTTGGCTTTTAGAGAGGGCTCTGATGGCAAAAGGGTTATTTAGTATAGTTAAAAAAATCTCACTGCAGGTACTGAATAAAAAATGAGCTTAATGGCTCGGCGCCTGTGGCTCAACGGGATAAGGCGCCAGCCGTGTACACCTGAGCTGGCAGGTTCGAATCCAGCCCGGGCCCGCCAAACAACAATGACAGCTGCAACCAAAAAATGGCCGGGCATTGTGGCAGGCGCCTGTAGTCCCAGCTACTTGAGAGGCGGAGGCAGGAGACTCGCTTGAGCCCAGGAATTGGAGGTTGCTGTGAGCTGTGATGCCACAGCACTCTACCCAGGGTGACAGCTTGAGGCTCTGTTTCAAAAAAAATGACCTTAATAAAGGGTTTCATTCAGAAGTAATGAAAATGGTTCTAGAATTAGTGATGACGCCTGTTCAATTTTGAGACTGTACTAAAAACTACTAAGTTATACACTTCAACAAGGTGAATTTTTTTTGCTTATAGAGTACTTTAAAGATTTTGATATTAACCCAGTAACAATGAGTAGCAATTGAAGTGTCTGGCAGGGAACTGGCTAAATGACTGCAGAGTATGACCCCACCCTCAACTCTCTGACATCAGAGGAGGCTGACTAAGGCACAGAAAACTATAGGTTTTACAGACTTAATATAATTTTTTTAATGGCAAAGTAAACACAATATTGCCACTTTTTATTTAAAAAAAAAAGACATTAACAAAAACAAAGTCTATTATCATGATCATCATCGTCATGTTTTTTTTTTTTTTTTAAATCATCTCACTCTGTCACCTGGGTAAAGTGACATGATATCATCACAGCTCACAGCAACCTCAAACTTCCGGGCTCAAGCAATCCTTTTGCCTCAGCCTCCAACTAGCTGGGACTACAGGTACCTGCTACAATGCCTAGATAGTTTTTCTATTTTTAGTAGAGACAAGGTCTTGCTCTAGCTCAAGATGGTTGAGCTCAGTAATCCACCTGGCCTGGAATTACAGGTGTGATCCACCATGCCCATCCTTTCATTTTGAAAATAAGAATATTTTATTTTTTTGGTTTTTGCCTTTTAGGAAATTTTATTTATGTATGTATTTTTACTTCAGATTAATATATGGTTACACTGCTTTCATTTGTTAGGTAAAGTAAAGTTGCAGTTAAGCCCTTCACCCAGGAGGTGTGTCACCGAACCCTACATTGTACTCAATAGGCGAGAGCTTACCACAAACACCCTTTCCTGCTTCTTGAATTTAAATGTGTTTTTCTCTCTTGTAGGTGTGTAGTTGTTCATCTACTAGTTTCATATTGAGTACATTGAATGCCTGCCCTTCCATTCTTGTGATACCAGTGAATTTTTTTTTTTCAAAACAGGGCTGGGCAGTGCCTATGGCTCAAGGAGTAGGGCGCCGACCCCATATACCAGAGGTTCAAACCTGGCCCTGGCCAAAAACTGCAACAGCAAAAAAAAAAAACCCAGGGCTTTTCACTCTGTTCCCCAGGCTGGAGTGCAGGGGTATGATCACAGTTCACTGCAACCTCCAACTCCTGGGCTCCAGCGATCCTTCTACCTTCAAGTAGCTAGGACTACAGGTACCCACCACCACACCCAGCTAATTTTTAAATTTTTGTAGAAATAATTTTTGTCTTCCCAGGCTGGTCTCAAAATCCTGGCCTCAAGAAACCCTCTTGCTTCAGCCTCCCAAAGTGCTGGGATTATAGGCATGAGCCACTGTGCTGAAACAATCCAAACTTCATGATACGTGAACTATATCCAATTTTTTAAATTAGAAAATTATGTTTACAAATGAGTGTCAATGGAGACCCAAATTTAATTTAAACCAGGAATAATAAACAACCAGCAGATGCTAACCCACAAAAAGTTACAGGTCTTTCAGTAGTCTTAGGAGTTACAGTCTTAGCAGCATCCAACTAATTCTTCTACAGTGTGTTTTCATTTTCATTCCGTTCAAAATACTTTATTTCTCTTTTCTTTCTTTCTTTGTTTTTATATACAGAGTCTTGCTCTGTTTGCATGGGCTAGAGTTCAGTGGCCTCATTACAGCTCACTGGAACCTCAAATTCGTAGATGCAAGCAATCCTCCTGCCTCAGCCTCCTTAGTAGCTGGGACTACAGGACTGCCATCCGGCCTGGCTAATTTTTTTCTGTTTTTGGTGGAGAGAGGGTCTTACTCTTGCTCAGGCTAGTCTTGTACTCCTGAGCTCAAGGAATCATCCCACCTCAACCTCTTGGACTGCTAGGATTACAGGTATGAGCCACCACACCCAGACTCTTGATTTCTTTTTTGACCCATGAATTACTTAGAAGTACATTATTTAGTTCCCAAATATTTGAGGTTTTTCCAGACTTTGCCAATCTTTCTGGTATTGATTTCTAATTTAATTCTATTATGGTCAAAGAATATATCTTATAAAACTCGAATTCCTCTAAATTTATTGAGATTTTGTTTTAAGGCCTACAATAGGATCTATCTTCAATAAATGTTCTACATACATCTGAAAACAATGCATGTGCTACTGTTTACTAGGTCGAGAATTCTATAAATGCCAACTAGGTCAGGTTGGTTGACAGTTTTGTTCTCATCTTCTATATGCTTACCAATTTTCTGTCTACTAGTTTTATCAAAATCTCCAATTATAATTATAAATTTGACTATTTCACTTTGCAGTTCTACCAGCTTTTGCTTCACAAATTTTGAAGTTCTGTTATCAGGTCTATGTTTCAATCTACTGTTACACTGTTTTTCTGTTTTTGTTTTTTGAGACTCAAGCTGTCACTCTGGATAGAGTGCCGTTGCATCACAGCTCACAGCAACCTCCAACTCCTGGGCTTAAGCCCAGCCTCAGCCTCGCAACTAGCTGGAACTACAGGTGCCCACCACAATGCCCAGCTATTTTGGTTGTAGTTGTCACTGTTGTTTGGCAGGCCCAGGCTGGATTCAAACCTGCCAGTTCTGGTGTATGTGGCTGGCACCTTAGCCACTTGAGCTATAGACGCCGAGCCCTGTTACGCTGTTTTGAAGAATGTGAGAGACTTTTGAATTAAAAACCTAATAACACTACCTAAAAAAGTGAAATCAGGTTTACTTGATGTACCTTATCCTTGGTGAACCTATTTAAGGCTTGTATTTATTTTTGAATTATTTATAAACCATTGCAAATTCCTTATGAAGCAATCGTGGGCACACAACCCACTTGATTTGGACCCACAGTTCCATTTGCTGTAGCCAAAAATTTTATCTCCTGGAACAGAGTAAAGATCTTAATCCAGGTATACATATATAAACATCGATCAATCCCTACATATAAATTTCCTTCTACCCAGTTAAATCCATCATATAATACCACTTCTCGTGACACAGGTAATCTTTTTTTTTTTTTTTTTTTTTTCAGATGAGTAATCTTAGCAAAACAAATTTCTTTGCACAAGGAATTGGGCCACAGTATTAAATGAGGTAGGCAGAAGGATATATCATCTGATATATCAAGATGATATATCAAGAAATCAACTTCCAATTATTTTATGCAGAACTTTCTAAAATAAGGAACTAAATATAATTATAAGACCTATAATTGGCTTGGCGCCTGTGGCTCAGCGGGCTAAGGTGCCAGCCACGCACACCTGAGCTGGCGGGGTCGAATTCAGCCTGGGCCCGCCAAACAACAATGACGGCTGCAACCAAAAGAAAAATAAAAATGGCCGGGCGTTGTGGCGGGTGCCTGCGGTCCCAGCTGCTTGGGAGGCGGAAGCAGGAGACTTGCTTGAGCCCAGGAATTGGGGTTGCTGTGAGCTGTGATGCCACAGCACTCTATCCAGGGTGACGGCTTGAGGCTCTGTCTCAAAAAAAAAAAAAAAAAAGACCTATAATTAAGTATCTGAAGATTTAACAAGAAGGATAAATCCAGGGCGGCGCCTGTGGCTCAGTGGCACCGGCCCCATATACATAGGGTGGTGGGTTCAAATCTGCCCCTGGCCAAACTGCAACAACAACAAAAATATAGCTGGGTATTGCTGCAGGTGCCTATAGTCCCAGGTACTCGGGAGGCTGAGGCAAGAGAATCACCTAAGCCCAGGAGCTGGAGGTTGCTGTGAGCAGTGTGACGCCACGGCATTCTACTGAGGGCGATGAAGTGACACTGTCTCTACAAAAAAAAAAAAAAAAGAAGAAGAACAAAATCAATATAAAGATAAACTTGTCAATTAATGTATAGTAACATCCTTTACCTACCACCTTTTCTTTTAACAAACAACCTGCAAATATTCAGATCTCTACCCAATCAAAGCTGTGATTTCTTTGTGGGTACTTCCTCTGAACTGAAAAGGTTCAGTTTTCTTAGAACATAGTAGGTGATTTTTTTAAATAGGGTTTTTTTGTTTATTTGTTTGTTTTTTGAGACAGAGTCTAATTCTGCTTCCCCAGGCTAAAGTGCCTTGGCATCATCCTACTTCACAGCAACCCAAAACTCCTGGGCTCAAGTGACTCTCCTGCCTCAGCCTCCCAAGTAGCTGGAACTACAGGCCCCTACCACAATACCCTGCTAAGTTTTCAAGTTATAGTAGAGCTAGGGTCCCACTCTTGCTTAGGCTGGTCTCAAACTCCTGAGCTCAGGCAATCCTCTCACCTAGGCCTCCTAGAGTGAGAGGATTAAAAGATGTGAGCCACCTTGCCCAGCCTTAAGTAGGATTAAATATGATTCCAACCCATGTCATTAAAAGACAAAAAAATGCTGAATTTTGAAACCTATTATTTTATTTTATTTTTTTATTATTATTTTTTTTTTGAGACAGAGCCTCAAGCTGTCACCCTGGAGAGAGTGCTATGGCATCACAGCTCACAGCAACCTCCAATTCCTGGGCTCAAGCGAGTCTCCTGCCTCCGCCTCCCAAGTAGCTGGGACTACAGGCTCCTGCCTCAACGCCCAGCCATTTTTTGGTTGCAGCCACCATTGTTGTTTGGCGGGCCTAGGCTGGATTCAAACCCTCCAGCTCAGGTGTACATGGCTGGCGCCTTAGCCCGTTGAGCCACAGGCACCGAGCCTATTTTTTCTTTTTTTTTTTGGAAACCTATTATTTTAAATTTGAAAAGTCACACTTAGAATTCATATTAATAATTCAGCCCAGGCATGGTGGCTCTGGCCTATAATCCTAGCCCTCTGGGAAGTTAAGGCGGGAAGTCACTTGAAGTCACTTGGAGATCACCTGAAGTGGCTTGGCGCCTATAACTCAGTGGCTAGGGTGTCAGCCTAATACACCAGGGTTGGTGGGTTCAAATCCAGCCCGGGGCCTGCCAAACACCAATGACAACTACAACCAAAAAACTAGCCAGGCATTGTGGCAGGCACCTGTAGGATCAGGATTTCCCAGGAAAATAATAATCTGTACAAAGGTGCCCCCAGGTGAATCTTCCTAAAGTTGAGGAAACTATTAACTAAGGGGCAAGATTCACATCTAAGAAGTGCAACAACTTTGCCCCTAAACAAACCTGGACTCATTTCTTGGCTCTACCATTTACCTATATGATCTTGAATAAGTTACTTGCCTCATTGTACCTCATTTTCTTTACCTATAAAATAAGGATACTATCTCCAGGGTTGTTATAAAGATTAATTTATATAAAGGATATGGAACACAATCTTTATTTAATGCTTAATTTTACCTTCTTTCCTCTAAAAACTCTAGGAAAGACACTGATAGGAAAATATCTGCCATATAGATATCTGGTAAATATCAGTTTTCTTTTCCTCACCTACCAAAAATACGCAGATGTTTGGGTATATGTCTATCTAACTAACAAAGCTGCTGTTGAGGCACTATTTACTAACTATTAATCTCAAGACATACATACACATATAATTGGCTTAGTCACTGAACTACAGACCATCCTGCCAAAATGCATTTAACTAGCTCAATTTAGTTAGCTTATTCTCAACAAGTATCACTCACTTCTTGAAAAATATTATTTTACCTCTAAAAATGCCACTGTATACACTTTTAAAAAATGAAAAAAATTGCTACACTGTTGTCTTTTCTACTATTCCTTAATCCAAATTATGGCATCCTGAAATTACTTTCTCTCAAAAAAAAAAAAAAAAATCCCCTTGGCAGGTGGATTGCCAAAGCTCAGGAATTGGAGACCACCCTGAGCAAGAGCAAGATCCCATCTCTACTGAAAAAAGAAAACCTAGCTAGGTGTTGTGATCAGTGCCTGTAGTCCCAGCTCCTTGGGAGACTAAGGCAAGAAGATTCCTCGAACCCAGGAGTTTGAGGTTGGTATGCGCTATGATGCTATAGCACTCTACCCAGGGTGACAAAGTGAGACTCTGTCTTGAAAAAAAAAAAAAACTCCCTAATAACTGTACCTCTGTTACGTTTCTTTCTCGTAATGACGCCAACTCATATGGATCCACATAAAGTCCTGTTGGGATGTACTGTTTAATTAAGAGTCGGCAGGTCTGTAAGTCCTCGATGCTTTCTCCGAATTTCACTTTGATTAAAATGTCTCTGTAAGACAAGTACATTCACAATAAATCTCTTTATTCAATTGTTAAAAGAGATAACCTAACACTACTCATTTTAGTGGAAACACTATTATTTCAAATTCATTTTCCAAAAGCAGATTATATAGTCATATTTACTCTATGAAACAATCACCTATTAGATCTTTCATAATTCATCTCATAAGCCACTGTATAGCATTAGAGTGAAAACAGACAAAGACCAATGGGAAAGGATGGAGTCCAAAAATAGTCACACATATTTTCAATAAAGGTAGCAACATAATTTAATGGCGAAAGGACAGTCTTTTCAACAAATGGTACTAGAACAACTGGATATTTAGATAAATGAACACTGATCTCTACCTCATCTCATACACAAAAATTAACTGAAATAGATAATAAACTTAAATGTATAATTGTTCCAGCTTTCCATCTGGAAGGAGAACTGGAACATATTGCAGAGAATGAGCTCCAAAGCACAGTACAGTGTTCTTGCTCACGTGAGGAAACAGAGATAGACACGTAGGGAGGCTGAAGTACCGCAAGTCACAGTATGAAACTCTAGACAGAAACTTGTAGAAAACGAATTCCAGAAATCCAAATAGGGAGCTCTGGAGTTTCTGCTGAATACTAAGATATGCATAAGTAAGGTGTAATTCCCCAAGAGTGGGCAAAAATGACGAGGAAACTGAAAACTAAAAAATTCCAAAATTTCACCTAGAATTGGAAGACATTAAAGCTCTAACCAACCAGAACACACAGACTGAAACATTTAGCAGACCACAATTTGGTACGGCCTCAGTACGTAAATTAGCCTTAGAGTAAAGACTACTTTAACATTATTTTTTATTTTATTTATTTATTTATTTATTTAAATTTATTTTTAGAGATGTCACTCAAGCTCGAGTGCCATAGTATGATCAAAAGAGCTTGCTGGGGCCTCAAACTCTTGGGCTAAGGGGATTCTCTTGCCTTAGCTTCCCAAAGTGCTGGGAACACAGGCATGCGCCACCACACCTGACAACTTTAGAACTATTCAAGAAAAGGTTAATAGGATCAAGATTAAGCTGATAAACAAGCAACTACTAACAGAAAAAAAGCCCAACTTTTTTTTTTTTTGAGACAGAGTCTTACTATGTTACCCTCAGTAGAGTGCCATGGCATCACAGCTCACAGCAACCTCAAACTCTTGGGCCTAAGCGATTCTCCTGCCTCAGCCTCCCCAGTAGCTGGGACAACAGGTGCCCACCACAACGCCCAGTTATTTTGCAGTTATCATTGTTGTTTAGCTGGCCTGGCCTGGGCTGGAACCTGCCAGCCCTAGTGTACGCAGCCGGCGCCCTAACCACTGACGCTGGCACTAAGCCAAGCCCAAAATTTTTTAAAGATCACAAAATCCACACTCAACAATGTTCAACATCCAATCAAACATTACTAAACATTACTAAACATGTAAAGAAACAAAGAAATGTGACCCACAATCAGGAAAAATGCCAGTCAATTTCTAGGTCTCTAGAAATGACCGAAGTGACAAAACTAGTAAAAGACATTTAAAAAGTCATAAATAAGTCCAACACATTCAAGAACTTAAAGAAAAACAGGAACATTATAAGGGAGAGAAAAGATATTTTTTGAAAAACTAAAGCCAACTTTAGGAGATGAAAAATACAATTTCTAAAATAAAAAGTTACCCAAATGTGATTCAAAGCAATTAGACACTAAAGAAGAAAAGATCAGTTATTGGAGATAGAACAAGAGAAACTGGCTTGGCACCTGTGGCTCAACGGGCTAAGGCACCAGGCACGTACACCTGAGCTGGCAGGTTCGAATCCAGCCTGGGCCCGCCAAACAACAATGGTGGCTGCAATCAAAAAATGGCCGGGCATTGTGCCGGGCGCCTATAGTCCCAGCCACTTGGGAGGCAGAGGCAGGAGACTCACTTGAGCCCAGGAATTGGAGGTTGCTGTGAGCTGTGATGCCATAGCACTCTATCCAGAGTGACAGCTTGAGGTTCTGTCTCAAAAAAAAGAACAAGAGAAACTATTCAAACTGACACAGAGAGGAAAAAAGAATACGGAGAAAAAAATAAACATTCTCAGTGATATTTGAACAATATCAAGCAGTCTAGTATATGTATAATCAGAGTCGCTAAAAAAGATGAAAGAATTTAACAACAAAAAAAACTGAAATAGATAATAAACCTAAATGTATAATTGTCCCACCTATCCATCTGGAGGGAGAAAGAAAATGAAACTAAGGCATATTATTATCCAATCACTAAACAAAGAAAAAAAAAAATTTTTTTTTTTAAGACAGAGTCTCATTATGTCACCCTCAACAAAAGAAAGGTAAAGACCAAAAGCCTTCATGAACACAGAAATGAAAATGCTTAACAAGTTAATAGCACATCAAATTCAGTACTATTTCCAGAAGATAAAATATCTTCACAAAGTGGTAGGTTTCTTATTGGAAACATTAATGTGCTTCACCATGTTAACAGAATAAAGAAGAAAAACTGACAATCCTCTCATATATAAGACATGGAGAAAAGATATTTGAAAAAATTTAACCATGATGGAAGAAACTATCAGGAAACTAACAACACAAGAGAACATCCTTAACTGAGAAGGGCTAACCTAACACAAATATAACTCATGGTGAAAGAGTCAGACTCTTCCTTTTAAGATTAGGAACAAGACAAGGATGTGCACTTTCACCACTTTTGTTCAAAATTATATTAAAGATCTTAACCAGTTCAAAAAGTTAAGAAAAGGAAATAAAAAGCAGAAAGATTGTCTTTTTATTTGCAAACCCACAATCATCTATGTAGACGATCCTAAGGAACAGACAAAATCTACAGGCATTGATAAGGGATTTCAACAAGGATACAGGGTACAATGTTAATATTAAAAAGTCAACTACATATTCATGATTTATGTACAAATGACTTAATAATAAAAATTAAATTGAATTAAATTAAGAAATAATTCAACTTTAAAAAAATTAAAAAAAAATAAATGTGCAATTATGTAGTATGAGACCCATACCAGCCTGGTGAGTGTCTCTCCCTGGAATTTACACACACTGAAGAAAAGGAGAAGAAAAGCCAAATCTCTCTACATGTTGATGAGGCCTGCCTGGAGCAGAAACCCAGAGATGGAGAGATGACCTGGAAGCTTGTCACTCCACATTATTTTAAAAGGCTTTTTTGCTTAAAATAGTTTTAGTTGGATTCTGTCACTTGCAATCTCAAAACCTAATTATTACTAAACCCTCTTTCTTTATCTGTAACAAAATATTTAGATTTAGTCACTCTGTTACAACTATCAAGTCCTTTTCAGAGACTTCTTCTCAGCCTATTATTTCTAAAATCAATGCAAAAATAAAGAAAATAATCACCATTACAAATTTAATAGTACTGCTTATGAACCGCTTCATTTAATCACACTTTTGAAAGACCATTGTTATCAATGTTATTCTAGGCATGAAGATATTATGACACAAAGAATTTAAATGACATATAATATGACTTAGGTTATACAAATGTATAACCAGAATGTAAAAAAATATAGTTTTTAATTTGATGAGTTGGCAATTTTCTTCTCTTTTACTTCACAAAATATATTTACTCGCAGGACAATTGTCTATGTAATTCTCTTATTGACCCTGGAATTCTGATTTGACTCTGTTCTATTTATAGTCATTAAAATGCACCAAACGTTAGTATATCAATAATGATTTAGTAATTTAAATTTGACTACTAACAAAACAAGAGATTTTATTAGGTATACATGACTAAAATATGGTTCTAATATTAAGCTACCATGTATAGGGAAATAAATACATAGACATAGTAAAAATGATATTTCATAGTTATCAGAGATTAATATTATACTTTCACTTCTCAATTAATCTGTTTAATATATATCTCTCTGATCACAAGCTCCAAGGAGACCACAGTCATGTCCATTTTCTTTATTACTGTTTTCCAGTCCCTCCATCAGTGTTTGATATAGTCGTAATTTGTATGCAATAAGTATTGGGAAGGTGAATGAATAAGTGAGAGACTGTTCAATTTAAAATACAGCAAGATTACTTCTGGCTGAGATGATCAAGGAAGGCTTTTTGCAGTAGGCAGCATTTCACCTAGGCCTGCAAGGCTGGCTGGGATTTGAATTAGATTGGGTTGGAGGCCGGGGAGCTGTGTAAACAAGAACACACAGGTGTCAGAATATGCAGCAGGTATGAAGAATGCCAAATAGTTCGGTTGGTTGGAGTGTTTGATATATGAAGGTGTGTGGTGGAAAATGAGGTTGGAAAGGAGTTTTGGGACTAGAGGGTCTTTTATTTCAGTCTAAGGAGTTTTACTTTCATTTGGTAGACAATGGGGAGTCAGTGAAGGATTGCGCCCTGGGGAATGAACAGAGCTGTGGTACAGGATGATTAATCTGGGAGATGTCTGCAGACTGGATTATAATGTGGAGAGATTGGAGGTAAGGAGACAAGTTAGCTATAAATTGCAGATGGATAATAAGGAAGTCTGGAAACAGACTAAAGGAAATGGGAACAGAGATAAAGTGATAGATAGTAATTGTCTTACTATTAACAATTGTGATAGCCACAACAGTCATTTACTACAGCAGGCACTTTCGTAGGGGGTGCTAATGTATCATTTTATTGTTTTTACAAAGCAACCCAATAAAGTATATAATATTATTGTTATTTTGCACTTGAGAAACCCAGTGCACCCAGTCATATCCAGCAATTGGTTGAGCAGGATTTGAACCCAGATAATGTTACTTTTGAACCCAAGCTCACAGCAACTCTTAATTATGCCAAAGTTAAATCTGAAATCCTCAGTAACTCTCTAGACATGTAGTATAAAGGGAGAGTTTCCTCCTCATTTACCTATAGTATTTCAAATTTACAACAGTCATAGAAGAAAAAGTGTTTAGTTATATTTAGGATATATAGGATTATGATGCCTTCATAGTATCCAGATAGAGTTCTAACAGGCAATTTGAAATGTAAGACTCAAAAGACAGTTTGAAAGTGGAGATTTAGAAAGTACTAGTACAGAGGATATATTGGAATTCATATTACTGCTAAGACAGAATATAGGAAACCAGAGCCAGTGGGCGAGGACCCACCCTTTGAGGATGCTTACACAGATCAGAAAGAGAAGGAAGAAGAGAATGAGAGGAAGCAGTTAAAAAGACAAATGGTGTTGTCGGTTGAATTGTGTTCCATGAAAACATAGTTTAGAGTTCTAACCCCCAGTACTTTAGAAGGCTCCCTTACTCAGAAATACGGTCTTTGCAGATCTAACTAGATTAAGAAAGGATCAGAAGTCAGGGAAGAGGCTTGTATTCAATATGACTGATTATTTAATAGGCATACATAGGTTTACAAAAGGGGAGATTTAGACACAGATAGGCACAGAGGGAAACAATTTGAAGACAAAAAAAGATTCCCCTATGATTGGAGATGAGGTACCTATAAGCTAAAGAACCCCAAGGATTGCCAACAAGTTCCAGAAGCTGCAAGAGGCAAGGAAGGATTTACCCCTGGAGCCATCAGAGAGAACACAGCCCTGCCAACACCTTGATTCTGTACCTCTAGCCTCTAGAACTATGAGACAAATTTTCATTGTTTTAAACCACCTTGTTATGGCAGCCTGAGGAAATTAATACAGAAAGTGAACCAAGAAATTCTACTGGAAAACACAAATGCACATGTATATAAATATACAAGCAAGACCAGACTATTTCAAAAGGATAAGAGTGGTTAAATAACACTAATTGCTATAGAAACATCCTTGAGTATAAAGATTGAGTAAATTCTATTTTATTTGCTAGGTGCTGAATACTCATCAGTGAGGGGGTGTCAGTGGAGTGGGATAGGAAGAGGCATCCTTTAGATTCAAATACTCCCAAATGCCAGGCAGTTGCACAAGTGGTAAAGCCCGTGACAAGCTGAAGCCAGCAGACTGCATAAAGCCATTCTTTTTCTTTCTAATTATGGGGATGGCAGAGAAAAACACATCTGCAGTCCATGAATGCACATTCTTTGTGTCAATAAATGAGTGTGTTATCACTAATTCCCCGAATCTGATGATATAAGGAGGAACAGAAAGAAAAATTTAAGGGGGTTTCAGGGCCAAAGAAAAAAATTTAAAAACACTGGAGAATATTGTGGGTTGAAGCTGAACTTTCAGTGCAGAAATAGAAATAAATGGTACATATTTTGTAGTGATGTACAACTTTATATATAATTATAAAATCATAATTTAAAAAAATTGCAAATAATTTTGATAATGATTTATACATAGGAAACAATATCACAGCTCTTAAACTGCATTGAGAAGTTATGTTCTTCCATTAATAATAGTATTGTTAAAATATTTTCGAAAAAACTAGTCTCACTTAGAAATTAGAAATCACTTTATGAGTCTTACAAGAAATTCAGTATCATTATGTAACAGGCATAATACCATATTGATATAAATTATTATTATTAAACCATAACTATCTCAATTTTTCTGACTTTCTTTAACTAACAATAAACTCTTACCTTAAAGGTGACTTTTACCCATTACCTGGGAGAACCTTAAATCTGTTTTGGTAAAACTGTGTTTTTCAAGGAATTTATTTCATCTCCTCCATATATCGGCTTGGAACTGTTTATAATATCTCATCATTAGCCTTCACTGTTGTCTTCTTTTTCCTGTCAACTTTTCCTAGTGGTTTATTTTATAAACATGTTTCCCAAAACCAGTTTTTGGCTTTGTTAGTTATTATCTACTGCATGTTTTTTACTTCACTGATCTCTGTTCTTATCTTTTGGTATTTCCTGGGCTCTGCTGACTTTGAATGTAGCTTCATCCTCTTTTCCTAACTCTAGATGAAAACTTAGCTCATTGATTTTACACTTTTCTTCTTTTCTAGAGTTATACATGTCTCTCCAAATGCTATTTTACCTTTGTCCTGTATACTTTAATATCTTAGGTTTTCATTGCTTTTCAGTTAAATATTTCCTAATTTGAATTTTTACTTTGATGTATAGATTATTTAAAAATAAATAAGTTCATTTTCAAATATTTGGGTATTTTTGGTTGAAACCTTAATTCATTAATTTGATTTAATTGTATTTTGGTCAGGTAATGTACTTCGTAAAATATTAGTTACTTTTGAAATTTATTGAGATTTATTTTATGACTCAACATGTGGTCAATCTTGGTGAAATCTCTACATGAAGACCATCTTTTGACCATCGTTTGAAAATAAAGTGCATTCTATAGTTTGGGGTCTGGAATGCCAATTAGGTCCTGTTGATTGATCTCCATCATCTTCATTAATATTTTTTGTATACTTATTTTATCAATACTGAGAAATGTGTGTTTTAATCTCTTACCCTGCAAATTTACCTATTTTTCCTGTTTATTAATTTTGCTTCTTGAAATGTAATGCTCATTTGTTAGGAACTCATATATGGAGAATTCCTATGTCTTTCTCATGAAATGCTCCTTTTTTCATTATTTAATGTCCCTATTTATCTCTTGTAATATTCTTTGTTCTGAAATTTATTGTGTTATGTATTAATTTAGCCATGCCAGCTTTCTTAGGTTTTGGTTTACATTGTATAATTTTTCTATCATTTTAGTTTCAACTGTCTTTGTGTTTAAATTGCATATATTATAAATGGAATATAGTTGGATTTTGCCCTGTTATTATTCTGATAATTTTCCTGTCTAAGTGAGATATTTATTTCATTTACCTTTCCTGTGGATATTCAAAAGGATGTGATAAAGGCATTGGAAAAATTTTAAAAGGAATTTCTGATATATGTGAATTGTAATAACTTCATTAAATAAGCAACTATTTTAAAGAAGATAATAGTAATAACATATGAATAGATTAATTTAAATGGAACACGTTACTTTACATAAGTATCCTCCATTTGATGTGCCATATCACCGGAGGGCTGTGACCCTTTTGCTTATATGATATGTTTGTCTCTACTTTCTTGATCATTATAAATTAATCTCTATTTCTTTGCTGTGTTTAAGGCTTTTCAGCTTATTCTAGAGAACCCTCCCTACTTCCAATCACATATTTGATTATATCTAAGTTTCTAAAGATCAGATGGCAGCTTTTAGTTTATGAGAAGCCAAGAAAAGGCACATTCCTGATATTTTTATTTGATTAATTTTGGCAGGGCTGCTTTTTGCCAGCTTATTCACTTCACATGTGAACAAAAAAGAAAACAATAAATATTTTTAAAAATAACAGTCTCCATGGAGTCACATTACATTTGGCTTCTGTGGAATACATCTGATTATGGATTTGACAGATGTAAATTAATATGGTAGCACCAATGAACTCATTTAATGACATATTTTTCTTGTAGAGTATTTCTATTTTAGCAGTATTTATTCTTAGTACACCGAAAGTTCTTCAATAGTTGTTCTTGCCACTTTAACATTAAGTGGCTCTAATTGCTCTGCTTTTTTACTATGGATATAAGTGGATTGGTCCATTATATCTAAGTTACTTGCTCTATTTTCTGTGAAGGAAATATTCAATTCCTCTCCATTTGGAAGACCATAATAAGCAGGGAAAATAAAATTTAGGAATTCCTACATTTGATACCTAATTAAAGACTCATGAAGTACTACTTGTCCATATACATTTGATCACGATCACATAGCTATCACTTGAAATAGAAGTAAAATACAAATCATCTGGCAATAATTTTAATGTTTTTACCATTACAATACATTCTACAAATTTTTCCCTTACTATATTTTCTGCTGTTTTAGGATGTGAGCAAGCCTTTATCATGCTTGGCTAGAATTATTCAAGTATCCCAGCTGACCTTATTACTTGTTGCCTCTGCCTATTATAATTCATCTCAAATTTTTTTAGAATGATTTTTCCTAAACCAAACTTAGATCATATTGACCACTGTCCATTTGTACAGTTAGTGTAGAATGATTGAAATGGTTTTAGTAAGTCCATGTCCAAAACTGTCACCATCTGAGTTCATAACCAGTCTGCACCAGAATTCTGAATTAGAATCCTTGCTGGCTTTGCCTTCTTTTGGTTCATTCTAAATTGTGCTATTTGTTCATGTAACAATAAAATTTAAAGCTTAGTTCATGTCAGCCAAGTTTCACCTCCATCTAGCCTCTATATTGGATCCATCATAATTGTTCTCTATTTGAGTTTGAAGATTCCACTCCTGTTTCTAAACTTATGATAAATTTTACCTATTCCCTGCTCCTTTTCCCCTCTTCCCCACAACACACACTATGGGGCAGGCAGAGTCCTTTTCCATTTTTCTAGTTCTAGAAAATGATAACAAGGCTCTGAATATTATAGCAGAAACTTGGAGTTTGCCATGACATGACTCCCGTTATGACTGGCTCTAAAGTTGAGGTTCTAGGACCCATTCAAGGACATGTATTTTGTTTTTTATGTTTTTAAACTTTGTGTGTATTAGAAATAATTGGGTTACATTACAACCCAAATAAGAGGGTTACAAATGACACAAATTAAACTCTAACAGAGTCAATGAAAAAATATCATTTGTTCTTTAACCTAGTCAGAAGGCTAGATTTAAAGTTAGCTTAAGGCCTGGCTGTCTTCCCAACTCCAGCAATACCAATATGACTCTTTTCTTTTTATATTTCTCTTTCTTTGTATTTTCTGCTCTGCTTAACTCATGATGAGATTATGAAGAAAATTTCCCAATATTTTCCTCTAAAAAACCCAAGATTGACTCTTATTTAGAATATTTTGGGCCAAATCTCATTACTGATATGTGGCATGGAATAAAAATCACTGATGCATTTTTCTTGTCCTATTTGTAGAACCTAAAACTTTCTACCTTTCTCTGTTTAACTCTTAGCTGAACTCTGAATTAAAAAAAAAAAAAAATCCATCCTTCTCCATGTGAGTAATCCTATCATTGATCCCAGGCATAAATCTTGACATGTCTAGGCCAAATATCATAATTCCATCCCTTCTGGTAGTGAAGGGGTCAGTGAATGGGTATATGTGAACTAACTCTGGCCAAAGAGACATGAATTTTAGGCAACTATGAGTGGAAATGGATCCTAGAAAAGCTTACTATTATTTAAAAAGAGAAATAAGAAGAAATGGCTGTTTTTTCTCCCCTCTGGACACTGCCATGCATGAATGTGATTAACGGTACAGAGGCTTCTAACTAGAGACCTAAGCATGATGTCTTCATGGGGAGGAGAACAAAGTCGAGAAAACCATGGGCAAGCAGAGCTCAAAGCCTGAGGAACTGTTCCTACACCAGCACTTCCTTACACCTTCCACATAATCATGCTATAAACACGTTTATGGCTGAAGTCACTTTGACTGGATATTTTCTTTTGCAGGCAAAAACATCTTAATGGATACACTGGTGATGCTTGAGGGGCATGTCTGTGCATGTTGAGGGTGTGTGACTCAGAAAACTTGGCTGGAAGCAGGTGAGAGTCTCAGGCTAGTGACGTAAAGTTGACTGCAACAATTCCTTAAACACGAATTATGAGTTCCCATTAAAACAAAGTAGTCTTTGCCTAACTAATTATTTATTGGGCATAAAAACATGGCTGTGAAAAAATGAAACACCTCATTCTCAGAAGAAAAAAAAATCTCATACAGCTTTTATTCATAGTAACAAATGCAAATTTTTTCTCAGCATTCTTCTACTGGGAGTGAGAGTAAATTGAGAGGCATTGTATTTCAGTATTAATTAAAAAGAAAAAGTGCTATTTTTTATTAGATTCTCTCTTGGGGTCCAATAATTTACCTATACCCTTAGGATTCATAATAACTTTCTGGAAGAAAGTCAAATAATTAAAACATGCTTTATATAATGTTGTTTAAAAAATATCAAAGTAAAACAGTAAAATAAATTTCAAAAAAATTGAAGACCCTGAATAAGAAAAAATCTGACCCTACAATCACAAACATTCTCCCACTGTGGCTTATATCAGTCCACTGGCAGTGTGATAAGGTCAGAAGAGGGGCAATTTGGAGGATAGAAAAAAAGTAGAGAGGGAAATAAAGTGAAAAGGAAGGAGAGAACACAGGTGAGCTTATTTTCTAAAGTGTGCAAAGTGTTAAGTGCCTCTTTAGTTATATTCAACACAATCAGGAGGCTTAACGGTGGCAACAAGAGGTACGAGAATATATATATAATATGTCCATAACTGCCAGAACTCCCCAGAGACCCAAAGTGAAGTTAACTTTTCTCAAGTTCACCAAGTAGAGCAGCATCCTGCTGTGGTGATCTGTTCCCTCGGCAAAAGAGGATGTCAGGAGCTGTGATTAAAACTCTGGTGGTGTTTAGCAGCAAGAACCCAATTTCCTGCTCGCCCTGGTTTATGCTGTTTGGCCAGGCAGTGATGTTTCCCTGTGAACTCTGTCTCCAACCCCCTACCTTCTTCCCTTTTCGAATGCTGTGCTCCGTCTTGAAATGTCAAGTCTCGCTGTGCAATTATGTAATCCACACGAATCAGGTGATTATGCAATTAGGAAAATGCTAAGGTTTTAGCTGTTTGTTCCTTAATCTTTCATCGAAGGCCCTGGCTGTGTAACTCTGCATAAAGCTTTCATTCCGGAAGTGGACGGCATCTCGTGAATATTCTTTTCTCTAGCCCATCACCTTGAAATCACTTTTGGACCCTATTTCTTTAGACTGTGAAGATTAACAAATCATTATTACAACAGGATGTTAGCTTAATGATATGCCAATATAAGTTTTCTTCAGAGAGAGCATACTTGGAAACTTTCTTTACTTAGGAATGGCCTTTCATCTTCCTGCTTCTGATTATTTCATGACTATCCCTGACACTATGTTATGGCGCTAATAAGGCAAATAAACTCTGTATGCAAAAAGAAAAGAATGGTGGAGAAAAAGAGAGTAATGGAAGTGTGATACAGTAGATGATACACTAAAGATACCCAATTTCCTTATCTGGGGAACTATAGCCAAGAAAACACACAGCGACTCATGCCATATTTGTTTGTGTGATGTAAAGGCTAAAAATTAATGGTTCCAGTCTCTCCTTTGAGTCAACAAATGTTTGAGACATTTGGTCACATTTACTCATCAAAAGACAGGAAATACGGCAGTGTTCTTTGTTTTAACCAAATTAAAAAATAAAATTTGGGGTGTATTTCACACAAGGGGCTATTGAATGTTGGAATGTGTAATCAAAATTAGAAGTAGAGATCTATGCAGTAAATTCTGTCCCTTTTTCCTCAAACCTTCCCTTTATACCTAATCCAACTTATTTATTAATTACTAAGGATAGGTTCCAGGATTATGACAAGAGTAGTTCTATAAAAAAGTATTCCACAGAAAATAAAAAGAGAATAAGATAAGATAAAACATAAACAAAATCTCCATAAACTCAGACAACTCCCTGCCCCTGAAAGAAAAAAGAAACATTACCAAATTTCTATATAAACCATGAGTAGCACTTTAAGATGTCCACACTGCTAAACTCATTTGTTATTCATTATTTCCCTGGGGAAGAAAGAGAAAGCCTCATTAAAGAACTTTTGCATTACATTTTTATCTCTTCGATTGGCTTTTTAGCCACATCCGTGTGTTTCACTTTTTAGTGGTTTCCCTAGGGATTATAATACACATTCTTAACTTATCACAGTTTACCATATATTAATATTATACCACTTCACATATAAAGTAAGAACATTACAATTGTGTAATTCCACTTCTACCATCCCATCTTTTCAATATTGTTGTAATAAATTTTATGTATACTTACTTTATAAACCACAAAATACATTGCTATTATTTTTGCTTTAAAAATGACTAATTTTTAAGGGCCGGGCACAGTGGCTGTAATCCTAGGACTGTGGGAGGTGGAGGCAGGTGGACTGCCTGAGCTCACAGGTTCGAGACCAGCCTGAGCCAGAGTGAGACCTTGTCTCTAAAAATAGACAAGCGTTGTACTGAACACCGGTAGACCCAGTTACTTGGGAGGCTGAGACAAAAGAATCAGTTGAGTCCAAGAGTTGGAGGTTGCTGTAGGCTGTACCACCATGGCACTCTACCGGGGACAACAAATTGAGACTCTGTCTCAGAAAGTAATAATAATAAAAAATAAAAATAAAAATGACTAATTTAAAAAAATACATTGTAAAATGTAGGGTAAAATCGTATATTTGCTCACGTATTTACTATTTCACAACTGTTTGTTCTAGATGTAAATTCTTTTTTCTTTAGCCTAAATCTTCTTTTTTAAAAAAATTTCTATTTGAAAATGTCTTCATGTTTTTCTCCATTTTTGAAAGGTATTTTTATTGGACATAGAATTCGAGGTTGACAGCACTTTAAAAATGTCAGTCCATTGTCTTCTGGACTGTATGTACTGTGGTTTTTAACATTCCTGTTTCTAACTACAATGTGCCTGGGGGATGTCTTATTCGGGTTAAGTTGTGCTGGGTTCTGAAACTATCTGGTATCTGAATTTCTGAGTCTTTAGGTATGTCTGGAAAATTCTCTTTCATAATCTCAAATAGAAGGGTCTCTGTGTTGTGTGAAGCCAAATCGTCGTTTTCAGGTATCCCTATAAGACGAATATTGGTTTTCTTTGAGTTATCACAGAGCTCTCTGAGAGAATGACCCGTTTTTGCCTTCCATTTCTCTATCTCTTTGAGCATTTGGGAGCGTTCAAAGTCTCTGTCTTCGGTGTCAGAAATCCTTTCTTCTGCTTGCTCTATTCTGTTGCTGAGGGCTTCTACTGTATTTCTCAGATCTTTGAAGGTTGCAACTTCTTGTCTCAATGTGTCGAGATCTTTGGTCATTTTGTCTTTGAATTCGTTAAATTCTTGAGACATCTTTTGGGTCATCTTTTGAATTACTGCTTGACATTCTAATTCCATCTTTCCCTCCATTCCACTGATCCTTTTTGCAATCCAGATTCTGAATTCGACTTCAGACATCTCAGCCATTGTATAAATGAGCATTACCTTTGAGTTCTGGGTGTGCAGAACTCATCTCTTTCTGAACCTCCATCTCCTTATCTGTAAAATGAGCACAAAATGCTCACCTGCCTCCTGGGGCTGCAGTGAGAATTGAACAGAGTCTTGATGACAGAGCCCCGTTGCTGTACATACTGTGGTTTTCTCTAATTGGAATAATCTCTTAATATTTTCTTTACCATTGGTTTTCATATAGTTTACCAAGGTGGTTTTCTTTCAATTTTTCCTTCTTGAGATTTTTTTGTATTTCTGATACCTTTGGTTGCTATTTTCATCAAATCTGGAACAGTTTTCATGCATTATCTTTTATTTTTTCTCTTTCTTTTCTTTGCTGGGGGCTAAGAACATGAGAGCATGTACCTTAGTTTCCCTTTGCTTTCTCTTGCGGGGCTCAATTATTCATGTTATCTTAAATATTTTCTCATTGGTTTGCTGAGGTGTTATTCACCTTTTTCTCCATCATACTTTTCTCTTTTTGTTCTTAGATGGGATAGTTTCTATTTCTCTTTCTTGAGTTAAGGTTTTCTTCTGCAGTGTTCAAATTCCTGAAAAGCCTACACAGTTCATTTTTTCATTTCACATACTTTATTTTATTTTCTATTTTTTTATTTTATTCTATTTTAACTATGGAGGTTACTCAGTCATCAATTTAGGATGTTAATTTTTTTTCTTTAAATTTTTGAACCTGCCTATAAGACCATCTTAAAGTGCTTTTCCAGTAATTCTAACATCTCTGTTGCCACGGGTTCTGTTTCAATTGACTAATTTACCCTTCTCTACTCTCTTCCCTGTCCCCCCACCTTCTCCTTTATAGATGCACATTGTCCTACCTATTTGTAAGTCTAGGAAGTTTTTGTTAAATATTAGACAGTATATTTTTGAGAGACTGTATTGAGTGGTGGTATCTATTTAGTTTTGAGATTTATTCAATTTGCCAGTTAATTTAGTAACAATTCTGCTTGATTCCACTGGGGCTTTTTTTGTTTTGTTTTATTTTGTCAGGATGGGTTTAGAACAATCTCTATTCTGGCTCTGTAGTTGCACTACAACTAAGGCAGTTCCATTTGAGTATGTCAATGGAATGACCAGGGTGATAGCAAAATCTCTTTGCCCTGGTTGGTCAGAACCCCAAGGTTTCCAACCTGTGCAATCTCTGGAATATTTATTCGGCTCAGAGCTTCCACTTGTTCTTGTCTGCCTGCCAGATTTCTTGGTATCTTCCCTTGAGCATTATTTCCCTGAGTTTTTTATATGACCAAAGATCCTAGGGGGTTTAAATGCAAATATTTGGAGGCTTATTCTCTTTACGGTTTCTTTCTCTCTTGTACTATGTTCCATAATTTACAATTATCTCAGCAGCCCTCAGCTCAAATCTCTACTTGCTAAGCTCACAGAGAACCTGCCACGGGCTTTTTCTGCCCATGATGCAGTGTAGAAACTGATTACAAGGTGGCAGCTGCAACAGTTGTTGGACTCACCTCACATACTCACCCGTTCTAGGGATCACAGTCCTACCTATACTCCGGTTGTGTAAATTTGGGAAACACTTGTTTTATATATTTTGTGCTGTTTCACAGTTGTTTGTGTAATAAGGGTTAGTCCAATAGTGGTAAGTCTGTGATGACTGGAGAAGGAAGTCCATTAAAATATTTATGTAAGTAGTTTACATTATAATTAGATCAATTCAATGTAGAAACGGGAATTATACCTATAGTTGGATTGCTGAGGTCTCTAAAATCTGCTTTAATGCTTATATAAGAAATAACAAGGTAACCCTACACTTATTATTTCTGAGTAATATCAAACTTTATGGGTACTTCTTCAGTGCTATTAGATATTTTCAAAGGCAACACTGAAAAAATGTTGAATGTTCTATATATAGTAAAGTATCAGTTATGTTTTATCTGACTTTGGAGATTTTATTTACTTCATTACATTATCCCCTTCTAATAGAGGATGGAAGTGAAATCTTATTTTCCACTACGCTGGCACACAGTTGATGTTTTGGCATTTTAAGCTGCTAAAAATGGCTTGATTATATTTTTTGGTTTTGTCCCTGTAGACTTTCTTTAAGGCATTACTTTCCAAGTATGCACCATGAAAACAGGGCTCCAATATAGAATAAATTAAGAAAATTCTGCATAGTATACCTTTCTCTTAGAGATTCATAATTCATATTAGCATATGAAACCCACTGAGAAGTCCTCATGTAAAGACATGAATAGCTTTGCTTAATTTCATTTCTTCAATTTCCTTGATCAAGGATCCGCTTTCATGTGTTACTCATTGCCATTCTGAGGTTTAAAATATATTTCTGTAAGTATATATAATAGGGGTAGGATAATGAAGAGGAAATTTATCTCTAACTTTTGAGGACAAGTGGGAAAGTTGAAATAGCACAAAGTGACATATAAAAGTAGTAGAGAGGATTTCCTGACTATGAGAGGAGTGAGACTTTAGCAGAGACTATTTGGGTCAACAAAGAGACGCAGGTTAAGACCAAGAAAGGTTATGAGCTGGGCCAAACATGTGCAAACTCTTCTCTCTCCAACTTGTTTTTCATTTTATTCCTGGGTTCCCAGTTATCTCATGTGAGTGAAATATTCTTGCTATCAGCTCCTGGGTGGGGTAGGCAGAAACCGGAGTCTCAGCACATTTGTTCTCATACAATTTTTTCCCTTGTAGTTTGTATTGCAGGATGAACTTCAGAATATCACAAAGCTGTTCAATGTTTCAAGAACTGTAGGATCATATTGCAAGTGAAAAAATCTACAAAGGTGGGTCATCAGGCACATGCAACAGAATATAAAGGGAATTTTTTTATTTCTTTTATGATAAAGCTTCTAAAATTCTTTCCATATCATATAGCACATCTCACTGCTTCTTTTACGTGCCATTACCAGTAAGTATGGTGGACTAAGGATCTACTCTGATGCATCTGGAGGCAAAAGACTGAGACTCAGGTCCCTGCTTCACCAGTTAATGCTTGGGGACTTGGAAAACTTTACTTAGCCTCTCAGAGTCAGTATAGTCACCTGTCAAACAGGATTAGTAGAATGCAGCTTAGAGGTATGCCGTCAAAAACCAAAAAATGTTTGTGAATGTGATCTAGAAAACGCAGATTTCTAAACCAATATAAGGCATGAAATATGATTATTTTCTATAGAACATCAAACACAGATGTTGAGAGACGATTATGAATGAGCTCTTGTGCTTTAGTGTGTCTTGGAGCACGCTTACGTTTGGGACAGAAAACGTCCTTGGAATATAGTAACATTATTTTCTTCTGGAGCAAAAGGCAAGATGCTTTAGAAACAGGATGATAGAGACAGTGGCTCCTTTTGGTACAAAGAATAGAAATGATTACTTTCCATTGTAAAAGACTGAGGTTCCCTAAGACCAGCGTTCCTCTCTCGTAGCACAACCCACTCTGTATGCAGGTGCCCCTGGCAGCACTCAGTGGGACTGCGGCTCTAATAACTGAAATAAAAAATGCTAATATTTTTGCTTTCATTATTACTCTGAGGAATAAAATTATTTTTCTCTGATCCAGGAGTTTTATGACTTCTATAAGAAAACATGAAGGCTAAATTGTCTGTTCTTAATAGTTTGACGTAACTATCTGGAATAACTTGGGTTTAGTTCACATAACCTTAGGTATTTTATTGACATTACTATGTTATCTCCTACCTATATATTGGATATTATGATAAGAAATAAATATTCATGATTATTATTTTGGTATGTTTTTTATTTATTTCCTAGCCAACAATAAATTGAACAAGATGCAGTGAAGTGGATATTATATTTGAACCCATCTTTAAAAACATGCTCCAAGAACATTTTATCTTTATGAAATAAAAGAAAATTCTAATCTAATCTTCTTGCTGCTACATAAAGTATATAAATTAAAATCAGCACACCTTTCAAATTAGCATTTATTTTAAAATAAATATATCCAAAATAAAAATAAAGTAGTCAATGACCTTCAAATAAACTCAAATCACTCTAGAGACTCCAAAATATTTCCACTTAAATATTTTTCATTCTGGCTAGAAACAAAGGAAAAAATATACTCATTTACTCTATCTAGTTTTATAAATTAGAAACTCATAAGATCCTTGTTAGAGTTTCCAAATCAAGAATGTTGAGATGTACTTAATTAATTAGTGAGCTCATTTAACCAGTCCCCTTAGAGGTAGTTTTTACTTACTTTTTATTTTATCTAAAAGGTCTCAGGACATTTAACAAATACTTAGTGTAGTCATTGTTTACAGTAAAAGATAAGAAAGCAGTTATAATCCTAGGAATGGGAATATTTCCCTATTACATGCACATTTAACCCACAGTCAATTTAATTCCACTTCAAATAAAAAACCAATATGAAGGACAGCAACTCTCAAATTATCCTTGATGGTTGTTAGACTATCAATCCCTTACATTTGGAGTTATCAATCTCCCACAGCACAAAGATTCTCTCTGTTCTAATCAAAGGAAATTCAAATAAACTTCATTTTGATCTTGACATTGAATTTCAGATCAGTTTATCCAATAAGGAGACTGAAGTAAGAATATAAGTTAGAAAATTTTAAAGACATTTTATTTCAGAGTAACTCATATTTTTCCTAACTTCTTTGTGTAAGTGAAGCACCGAGATTGGCAGAGATTTTCTTGACTTTCTCTAAGGACGGGGCAACTATGGGAACTTCCCAAGTATATTTATCCAAACAACATTCTGTAAACTGTATTGTGATATGAAAAATTAATATATTTCTGTGTCTTTCTTGTCTGTGTCTTTTAAAAAACTAATTATTATAAGGGGTTTAAAGAGTGGGGAAAGGGATTGGATTTTAAAAATTATAATCAAAAACCCAATGTGTTCTATTTAAGGAAATAAATGAGAAGCTGTAATTTAAGTCAGGTTTGTGAGTGCTCCAATATGAAACTTTATTAGATTTTCAATTATAATTAACAGAATAATAACTAAAGATGTAAACAGAAACAGAAATGACTGTACTATCAAACACCTGCTTCATAATTATTTGAACAACAAAATGTTTTTGAGTTTCCCACTTATTTATAATCCTGGCATGTTTTTTAAAAAAATTCCTGTCTATGTATCAATCTGCTTAATTATTTTACAGCTCTCCAGGAGACAAAAACAACTCAAAAAATAATCTGATCCAGGTGACAAACTAGAAGCAATAAATCCATTACTGGGAGGTCAGTTTACGCAGATGCAGCACAAGACTAAGCAAATGTAAAAGTATTTGGAAGTTCTTGTAAATTAAATCCTCAGTCAAAGAGTTTTTAATGACCTCCAAAATATCAGTTTAGGGCTTAGATTCAGTGTATTCGTAGTAATTATGGACTGAAAGGTGGGAATGACTTGGAAACCTATCTTTAGAGAGCTATTGCTGAATAAAAGCAGGCGTCTGCCATTCTCCTATAAAGGAGGCTATGCACAATCTTCATTTGGCATCCTAACAATCTTATATTTGGTTTGAGCAGTACATTTTCATTTCATTCATCATTTAAAGACAGATAATCAGAAAGTCATTACATTGGCCGACACCAGACCCTTCGCTCGATTGTATCGTAATTGAGCACCGCAGAGCATGTGCCAGATCTAATGGATAATGAATATATTATGTCAGTAGAATCGCCTCGGTGAAGCTCCAGGGGAATAGACAGAGGGGTCTGTAGTTGTGACATACAGGGTCACAGATGTTATGCTGATTTACTGATGGAATGATTGTGTAATTAGGTAATCAATGACGGGTACTGAGGTGTTACGGGCATCTCACTCTGTAAATGGAAAGGGTATATGATGGACAAGTCGCCATTTATTCAGCATAGCTTAGAAAGATGATATTTTTTCTTGGGACCAAGCCTATAGTTATTATTAACCATTACAGAGCATATGTCTTGGTATAGAATGATTAAGATGTAGTCATGAGCTTGATTATGTTACCAAGAGACTATTCAGCACAGTGCTACCTTTCCATCATATCCTGGTCAAAGTTCTTTTGTTTTTCTTTCAGGTAATGAAATGAATGCAGAAAGATATAGATATTAACATGCAACAATAATCCAGTTAGAAAATCTCCTTATATAATTAACTATATTCCAGAGTTAGTCCTAAGAAATAATTAAGTATAATAACATAAATAAATTAATAATGTTGAAAATAATTATACCACTATTACTATTAAAATTGTAGTTATTTGAAATTTGGAACATTTTCTATTTACATTACATGAATTATCTCCCTCATTCAAAACAGCCCTAGTAGATAGATAGTATTCTATCCATTACACATATTTGAAAGCTAAGGCATACATTAATCTAATAATTGCCACAACCACAATGTAGTAGATGGCCAAATCAGCATTCAAAATAAGTACATAACTCAAAAACCCTAATTACAATCCTGCCACTTTATTATCTTCTTAGCTTGACTCAAGTTCATTGATGCAACGTTCTTATCTCATTGTCTCATGTAAAGTCAGTTTCCCACACTGACATTGATGAGACATGTGGAAGAAATCATGCAATGTTGCAGATTTAAATTAGAAGAGAAACCAAGTTACATGCTATGTTTAAGGATGCAAACCAAATAATGTCAGAAGTATGACAGGGATACAGATCTTCTGATGCTCAGCATTCTTTTGACTACATTGGGAAACTTTATTTTCAAAAAAGATATAAGATATAAAATGCTATAAATTTTATTATTGTCATTAAATAATAACTGAATCTTACACATTGCAGGTTACATAAATGTTATGGTCCATCTCTTGTGCATTAGCCTTATGGCACTTGATTCGATTTATCTAATAGTGATTACTGATAGCTTCATGACAATCTACACATACTATGATTTTGGTGAGCTAAAACAAGAAGATAAGTTTTTATAGAATAGCGTGTATTGTCAATGTTAAAGGAACTCCTTTTTTGCTATATTTAAACAAGTGTATAATGACACTATGGAAAAGACATTTTGTTCTTGAGTGATCAGAATTCATTAAAAATTGCCAAGCAAATCATATACAGAACCAAGTGATTAAATGGGAAAGAGAGGCAGACAATAGAAATGCAACCACAAGATCCAGATATTGATGTCATCAGACACAGAATTGGAAAATACTAGTATTAATATCTCTAAAGATTAGGTGAAAAGATAAAGATTTTTACTTGGTGTGTATAACTGATACAATTGATATAAAATAGTCAAATGGAAATTATAGAACTCAAACATAAAATATCTAGTATTTGTTTATCAGAGATAGTACAAGAGAGAATTTTATTATTATTATTATTTTGGCCAGGGCTGGGCTTGAACCCGCCATCTCTGGCATGTGGGGCCGGTGCACTACTCTGTTGAGCCACAAGCGCCGCCCTAACAAGAGAGAATTTTAAACTGAAACATCAATAAATAAATAAATAAATAAGTTTCATATTGAAACACATGAGGAAAATTGGAGATAAAAGGAAAAGAGAAAAAGAAATGTAAGATATTCTTGAAAGGCCTATTTCGTATAATACTATAAGTGGAACCACAAAAAGAGAAGAAATGTTGTATGAGTTATCTATTTATTAGTTATCTATTGCTGTATAAAAAATGACTATACTACTTAGTGGCTTTATACAACAAGTATTTATAATCTCACAAGTACTGTAGGTCAGGAATCCATGCAAGAATTACCTGAAGGACTTTATTTCTAAGCCTCAGATTCAGTTTCAGTCACTCTGACATCTAGGGCTATAGTCTCATGTGAATGCTTGTTGAATGATAAAGGATCTCTTTCCAAAATTCAGGTGCATGGTTTTTGATAGAATTCCATTCTTCATGAACTTTTGAACTAACAAATTCATTTATTTTCTGGTTATTAGCTGAAGCCCTTGTCCAGTCCTTTGACACATAGGCTCTTCCATAGGTCAACTCATATCATTGTAGCTGGCTTCTTTAAAGAGCATGTGAGGAAGAGAGAGAAAGAGAGTTGGATAGAGAGAGTGGAAAAGAAAGAGAGCACCTAAAACCAAAGTCACAGTCAACTTGTAATCTAGTCTATGCAGTAACCTGCCATTATTATGGCCATATTCCATTCATTAGAAACAAATCACTATGCCCTACCCATACTCAAAGAGAAGGAATTACGTAAGATCATGACTACCAAAAGGAAAATATAATTAGAACCACCTTAGAAGTGAGAATGAACTAGAAGTAGTATTTGAAGAGATACCATAGAGGACATGAGAACATGTCTCTCATATGGCTGATTTCAGGGAACATCACTCGTCTATAACTTCTCTAAAATACATCACCATGTTAGTTCCATCCTGTAAGCCACAGTTCCTATAAGATGATCCCAATTACTACACCCAGCATGGATACTTGAGACGTCATGTTTCTGGGGGAGATAGGTCAGCTCTGGGTGACTTTGACTCATGGACTACTCAGTAACCTTGGCAAACTTTCCTTACTACTTTACTGCACTCTCAAATTTTTCCATCAAAACTTCTTTCATTCTCTTTCTCCTTGACTCAGGGTAGGACACATTTGTGGTCTGACAGCTTTTCTACCTTCTTCCGGACTCTAAGAGTTCTTCTGACAGACATCTCCCCTATTTTTTTTTCTTTTGCATTTTTTAAAATTAAATCATAGCTGTGTACATTAGTGCAATCATGGGGTACAATGTGCTGGTTTTATATACAATTTGAAATATTTTCATCAAAGTAGTTAACATAGCCTTCACTGCATTTTCTTAGTTATTGTGTTAAGACATTTATATTCTACATTTAGTAAATTTCACATGTACCCTTGTAAGATGCACCATAGGTGTCCCCTAATAAATTTCTTACACATATTCCTGTCTTAGCATTTGATTCTTGGAGGACTTGGACTAACATAGATACTAGCTAAATTTTTCTAAAATTGAATATGTACATAAATCTATAGCTTGGAAAATCCCAGTAAAAACAAAGTAGAATAAAAGAAGCATTCTGGAATCCAACACACACACACACACACACAAATATTTAAAATGACTATGAGGGGAAAGAGAGGGTTTTCCTATTGTTTTCAAATAAGAAATAAATTTTACAAGTGACTTTTCAGGAGAAACAGTAATGGCTAGATGACAATGGAATGACTACTTACAAGTTCTAAAGGAAGCATTTGTCAAGTTAGTGCTCTATACCAAACAAAAATGAGAATGTTTTTCACCAACAGAATAATATTTAAGTTATTTATACTGGCAGAAGGAACACAATCCCAGATAGAAACATGATGTGTGGTAGTAACGAAACGATAAAAAAGAAACAAAATTATAAATAATAAAATAGGGACAGCGTTAGTGGCTCAGTCAGTATGGCGCCAGCCCCATATACTGAGGGTGGCGGGTTCAAACCCAGTCCCAGCCGAACTGCAACAAAAAAAATAGCTGGGCGTTATGGCAGGTGCCTGTGGTCCCAGCTACTCGGGAGGCTAAGGCAAGAGAATCGCCTAAGCCCAGGAGCTGGAGGTTGCTGTGAGCTGTGTGATGCCATGGCAATCTACTGAGGGCAATAAAGTGAGATTCTATCTCTACAATAAATAAATAAATAAATAAATAAATAAATAAATAAATAAATAAATAAATAAATAAATAAAATAAAATAAAATAATAAAATAAAAAAGGCTCGGTGCCTGTAGCACAGTGGTTACAGCACCAGCCACGAACACTGAGCATAGCAGATTCAAACCCGGCCCAGGCCAGCTAAACAACACTGACAACTGCAACAAAAAATAGCTGGGCATTGTGGCGGGTACCTGTAGTCCCAGCTACTTGGGAAGCTGAGGCAAGAGAATCCCTAAAGCCCAAGAGTTTGAGATCGCTGTGAGCTATACAGCACTCTACCAAGGGTGACATAGGGAGACTCTGTCCCAAAATAATAATAATAATAATAATAATAATAATAATAATAAAATAATTGTAAAAATATAATTATTTTAATAATTATAATAATAATAAAATAACAAAGAAATAAAAAACACTGAAAAGATATACATGTGGTAAAATCTAAATTAATATTGCCTTCTTAGAACAACAGTAAATTCTCCTGTGTTTAAAATATAAACACAGTAGTAAACTAATATGATGTTCTAAAAGTACATAAAGTTATAAATATGCTACTTTAAGGTAGATTCAAATAATTCAATAATACACATTCATGTTATAATCACTAGGGTCATCACTAAAAGATTTGAAAATGTTTGATTAGTGTCAGAGAAGGCAAGAGAATAGAGAAAAATGGGAATAAATATGAGACAAATAGAAAAACATTACATTTAAACCCAAACATATCAATAATTATACTAAATATAACTGAACTAAATAACACCACTTTTAAGATGGAAAAAAACTTAAAATGCAAAAAAAAACAACAACATAAAATGCAACTAATTCATCTGGAGTATGTGATATACCTAATAAATATCTGAAGAATGAATCAGTCAATGATACAGACCCTTCATCATGGATTTACGTTGAACTGTACTAGGAAATGTTTATATACAGCATGCTAACACAACAGGAGCAAGTGTTACCAACTCCATCTAATATGTTCTGTGTTTTGGAATAATATTAACTTCTTATGGCAATGCTAAATTTTGTATACTATTAGAAGATGATAGCACTTTTAAAAATACTTTCACGGTGACAATCTCTAAACCAGTAATTTTCAGCCAGTATGCCCCCTCAAATTCTTAAAGATCATTAATTAAATTATTTTAAAAAGGAGTTCAAAGCACAAGAAGTATATTCATTTTTTACTCTTCATTTTGGATCAACATAATTTAAAAGCACTGCAGATGTTTATAGGTTCAAGTGTGCTGTGAAATAAAAAAGGTTGAAAACTACTGGTCTAGACACTGTCTCAGAATAGCATCCTATGTGCTTTGCAAAGCAATTGTGAGGAAAAGTAAGAGGGATATGAGATTTTATTAAAACTTGGTCCATTCTGGTTGAAAAACCAAGAGAGAAATCTTAATTTAAAGGTGGGAAAGCATCATACCTTTTGAAAACCCTAGGGAGAAATCTGCAAGAGCAGAATACAATACAGTAGAACCTCTATAGCCGACCACCTCCTATGTTGACCGCTGCCTAAAGTTGACCTCATTTTCATAGAACAGACACACACCACATGATGTGTCAATACAGGACAGTAGCTCCTTATGTTGACCACCTCTGTAGGTTGCCCAGTTTGTTACAGTCCTTTGGGTGGTCAACTTACAGAGGTTCTACTGTAATTGAAAAAGCACTACCCAGGATATCAGAACTCACATCCTTAATTTTGGTTATTTCAGAAAGTGTTATGGGATGGTTTCCAGGATGCCAAGATCCAGTTTACTCTGGAACTAATGAAACAACTAAATTCCTTTTCTTCATCATTACTACCCCCCTTCTGTAATCCTCATTTACTACAATAAAAATAAGCTTCCCTTTTCACCTCCCTAATCCTCATCCCCTTTTGTGAGGGTAAGACTTGAGGAATGTTCTAATGTGACTCCAGCTTGGGAATGAGGCAAATGACTTTATTACAATAAAGCACAGGAGAAAGTCTAATAATAACAAAAGTCTAACTGTATAAGGATTCCCTACCATGATCATCTCTGAGCCTCCTTTTCTTCACCCTGAATAATCAAAGGATCTTTTTCACCATATGCAAAATGTTATTTTTGTGCCTCAGCATTTCTATTATTTATGCTATACCATCAGACAGCTTCTAATAAATTGGTAACAGTTCAGTTATTCTGGGTCTTAATCTTCCTAGATACCTGTATTGACATCCTCATTTCTTGTATTAGAATATTCTGGTCTTTAGGACCTTATTTATTTATTTTTTATTTGTAAGTGTGGCAGAGATAAAATGTCTACCTTGCTCAAAAAACAAAACACTATCAAGGAAGGAAAATGTGATACATTTGCAAGTATGTTCAAAACACATGAAATAGACTAAAACAATATCCCCAGATTATTACGACCAGAGAAACAAGATGTTTTAAATCTTTCCTTCACAAGGGCAAATGGATTTTATTATATGGAACCTGTGTTGAACTAATCCTTTCCTCATTTTCCCATTTTATAAACAGCTTTGTTCCAGTAACCAAGCTGACTGTACATTATGTACAGATGTGTGATAGAGATGATTTTTAATGGGATTTTCATTGCTACGGAAGCAGTGACACTATAGTTTCATACCACCAAGTTTTATTTTCAGGATGAACTGTCATTTCATTCATGTCAGTCAAAAAATACTTTATTCTCCTTGTACAGCATAACTCTGTGTTCTCATAATTTGAAAACTAAAACATCACCACCAACAAAAGTACTTTGACAACATTATTGTCTGTTATAAATCAGTTTGGCAAGATCAAGTGATAAAATATGAAATGTCAAACCTCTACTTCTGTCTGTTAAAATGATAGCATTCATTACATATTTAATGCACATATTTATTTTTTCCAATTCACTAAGAAGCTCTACTTCATGCTGGATGAAGGAAAAAGTCACATTACACAAATAAAAATGAAAACACAAATTAAAATACACAGTGTACCACTTTTTAGACAAGCTAAGTTTTTAAAGTAATACCAATATATAGAATATTCATGCTCAGCAGTATATCTAAATATCACTAATTTACTAAGAGACTTTGAATAAGGTTTACTTATATGAAATTTTTGTCTTTTAAAGTTAAAATCACTGAATACCAGTATTTCAAATAATTTATCAGGCTTAGTAAAATCTCATTAATATTCACAGTTTTCTTATGTATAGGCTGCATATTTTATGAAATATAATTTTTAATTTCTAAAATTATAAGGGATAGGTAGTAAAGCCCAGGATGCATTCACAATAACTCTTAAGTACAGAGGGAGCTGCCACCATCACCCCATTTGGAATGTTCAAGTCAATAGAAAGACTGAATGGATGGACTTTATCTTGTTGTTATTAAAATGTAGATGATTAAGGAAAACATGGATAACAATAAAAGAAGATATTTTTTACAATATGAGAGCAGAGTAAATTCTCTAGCCCTGAAACTTTGTTATTTCCTTTAAAAGGAACAGCAAAATTCCTTTTGCTCTTAAATTCTCAAATTAGTGGCCAAAAATATTTTATTTACTAATAACTTCTGGCTTTATTTTTCTTTTTAGTGCTTGTCAACTTTTGATGAACATTATCTTATAATTATGAATGTGTTTATTGTCTATCATCACACTACCCTGCAAGGTTTCTGAAGTCAGGGGCTTTATTACATTTATTGCTATTTTCCCAACAATTGTAACAGTGTTCATCATGCCTCAGCACCTAAATCATTTTAAATGAGTGAATGAAAGAATTTGATGATAACTGGAAAAAGCGAATTAAAAGAGAGGGAAAATGGAATAAATGTGATAATATAAATAAACTGACCTTGCAAGCACAGTAACTACAAATAGAAATTAAATCACAGCTAAAATACAGAGATTGACAAAGTGAGCAAAAATAAATATCCAACACAGACACTGTCTTCTTTTATGTTGCACTGAATATAAACTAAATAGGAATATGGAAGGATTGATTTTAGAAAAATGAATTAAAACTTAATCTATAAATGCTAGCCAAAAGAAAGCTTGCAACTATTTTAACATCAGACCAATAAGCTATAAGGTAAACAACATTATTATAAATAAAAAACGTGATCATCTAATTAGAAAACATTCAATGGACTAGGAAGGTGAAAGAATTTCAATTTGTATAAACCTTATATAACAGACTCAATATATAAATAAATATGTATAGAATTTGATAACTCCACAATCATACTTGGAGTTTTTAACACGTTTCCATATTTCTATGATCAATGCATTATCTAACATGCCAAAAATACAAACACATCTAGTTACCCTGTTAAATTGAACACATAGTAGAACATTGTCCTCAACAATTATACAATAGACACCCTGCTTAAAAATGCATAGAATAACGTATTTAGAAAAAAATTTCAAGGCCATGAAACATAGCTCATGTAGCAGCATCAGAATTACACTGATAGGGTGGAGCCTATGGCTCATTAAGTGGGGCGCCGGCCCCATATACCAAAGGTGGTGGGTTCAAACCCAGCCTTGGCCAAACTGCAAAACAGAAAAATAGCCTGGCATTGTGGTAGGCCCCTATAGTCCCAGCTACTGGGGAGGCTGAGGCAAGAGAATTGCCTAAGCCCAGGAGTTGGAGGATGATGTGAGCAGTGTGATGCCATGGCACTCTACCAAGGGCGATAAAGTGAGACTCTGTCTCTATAAAAAAAAAAAATTTAAAAAAAAAAAGAAAAAGGAATTACACTGGCAACATTCTATAATCAGATGAGATCAAGGTAGGAAAAAAAACAGAACTCAGTCTTCAAACATATTTAAAAATTTCAATGTATTATCCTAAATGCATCATGAGTAAAGTGGGAAATCAAAAATGAGAGTTAGGAAATACTTAGAAATGAAAAATAGTATAAATGATTATGGGATAAAACTATAGTAATAGTCATAAAAAATTAGAATCTTTTTTTCATTTATTTATTTTTTTCTTTTTTATTAAATCATAGCTGTGTACATTAATGCAATCATGCGGTACAATGTGCTGGTTTCATATACAATCTGAAATGTTTTCATCAAACTGGTTAACATAGC
>CAUYRH010079144.1:0-71480 GCA_963574655.1 Perodicticus potto
AACTGAGCTGCAATAAACAGTCTAGTGCAAGTGTCCTTATGATAAAATGATTTTTTTCCTTCTGGGTAGATGCCTAGTAATGGGATTGCAGGATCAAATGGGAGGTCTAGCTTGAGTTCTTTGAGAGTTCTCCATACTTCCTTCCAATGCATTATGATTCTTAAAGCTTCATTTTCTCAGCATTCTAGGTACCAAGATTAACTTGCCCTTCTCATCAGCAAATCCAGGTGTAGAAAGGGTGAAATTGTCTTGAGAATCCCATAGGGAGTCAGAAATTAAGTCCTGATTAATCCCGTTGCTGCAACTGCTAGCCCCATCACCTGCTCTGGACTTTTCTTTTTGCCCTCTTCAGCATACATCAAGCGAGTGATTGCACACCCATCCTTCCATAATATCAATTTCAAGCAAGCAGAAAAGATGATGGAGACAATGGACCAGGGTGATGTGATCATCCGACCAAGCAGCAAGGGCGAGAACCACCTGACAGTGACCTGGAAAGTCAGTGATGGCATCTACCAGCATGTGGATGTGAGGGAAGAGGGCAAGGAAAATGCCTTTAGCCTGGGAGCCACTCTGTGGATCAATAGTGAGGTGAGAGCCAGCGCCTGCCTATCTCCCGTCCCCACTCCTGCTCCCAGAAATAGGCCTTTTCCAGCCACTTTTACCTGACATTAGTAACTGGTATGTGTCATATGTGTTTTACCTGTGCAGAGGAACAAAATAGATCATATGTGGAGTCATTTGATACCAATTTTGTGTGTTTTAAATTTCCTCTTTCCTCCAAATTTTAAAATAGACTACCTAGAGAGCACCAGTGGTAGGAGAAGAGACAGTTCACCTATGTTCACGCACATCAAGTTTCTCTTACCTGTTTTTTGGTAGGAGAGGTCTAGTGAAGTTCTCTATTGTTGCTGTGTCAACGTTGGTATTAAAAGGACTTTGTGTCTTATAAGCTAATGTGTCTGGGCATGACTCAGATAAATGGGTAAATTGAGGGGACTCTGCAGTAGACTGGGGCTTCAGCAGGAATGGGAAGCCCGCCCCCTCCCATGGCTTCTCTTCAGGTTGGATGTGATAGAGCCAGGAGTCTCAGCTCTGAATGGGCCTTGATTCTTCCAGGAATTTGAAGACTTGGATGAGATTGTTGCCCGCTATGTCCAGCCCATGGCATCCTTTGCCCGGGACCTTCTGAACCACAAGTATTATCAGGACTGCAGTGGTGGAGACCGCAAGGTGAGCCCAGGGCCCTTCAAGGGATGACACCTTCCAGTCACTTATGGATGTTTCCCTTCAGTGTAGAGGACGCTCAGGCGGTGAAGGAAGTGTACATGATGTGTGTGCCAGACCTTGTGTACCAAGCATGCTGCTATCCCAACCTCTCCCCCTCATTCTACCCCCAGAAATTAGAGGAGCTGCTCATCAAAACTAAGAAGGAGAAGCCCACCTTCATCCCTTATTTCATCTGTGCCTGCAAGGAACTGCCCGGCAAGTTCCTACTGGGATACCAGCCCCGGGGTAAACCCAGGTGAGCACTGATGCTGAGAAGGTGCTGCCGCTGGGGTCCACAGACACGGTAGAAGGGAAGTAGAGGCCCCCAAGCAGTACTCTCTGGTTGTGTTTGACTACCTTTCTCCTCTTACCTGTTTAGAACAGAGGTGGAGGTTGGAGGTGGGGAGAGCGAGTAATGATGAGATGCAAAAGATAAAGATTCAAATAAGGGCATTTTCATCAACATTGTGAAAAAGGAGTACCTTTCACCTCACTTCCCTCCCAGGGAGTGATGGAAATCACTAGACATTCGTCCCACCCAGTTGGCAAAGATTGGGGACCTACACACTGCTCTCCCCTTTCACTCTTGGCTTTCCCTTCACCAGGGCTTTTGGCACATGGTGGCTCAGTGTTATCATATCATGCTGTTTCTTCTGCCACCGCTGAAGTGGCAGGTCAGGAAAGCATCTTCTCTGCTGTAACTCCTGTGTATGACTGACAGGCTGGCCTTCTGAAGCAGTCCTCTCTGTGAGTCTCACCAGTGGTCACCCTGAACTTAGCAGACAAAGTCCTCCTCAGATCTGCTTTGTGTCTTGTACACAGACTGGTGATCACACCGGCCTACTCTGTCTAAGCCCTGTTCCTGTGCTAGCATTGGCCCTTGGCATTTCTGCTTTTATCCCTGTTTTGACTATGTGATTCACAGGTTAGTCTAACAGTGGGACTCTGTGGCCAGATTTTGGTCTCTGCACTGTCTTGGGCACGTCTGGAATATCATGTTCTTTTCTGAGAAGCCTTTTCTGACTCACCAACTTGACTTCCAGATGATGGTAGCCAGGATACTATCTCTGATGTGGCTGGAAACTGCCCCATGCACCTTTAACTGAGACCACATTCAACGTGGTAGCTTCTTGTGGAAAGGAACACAGAATCCACTGCATGGCAGAATTAACACCCATAGGAGATCTAGGAAGCAGATTTCAGTTTAACACAGTGGTTCTGAACCTTCCTAATACCGCAGTGTATTTTCATTGTTACAAAGAAGGGTCCGCGACCTACAGATTGAGAACTGCTAGTTTAACAGAAATGAAAACTCTGTGGTACTCAGCAGTGTAGGTTGGCTATTGATAGTCATCCTTTTTTGAGACAGAGCCTCAAGCTGTCACCCTGGGTAGAGTGCCGTGATATCACAGCTCACAACAACCTCAAACTCTTGGGCTTAAGCGATTCTCTTGCCTCAGCCTCCCAAGTAGCTGGGACTACAAGTGCCCACCACAACACCCGGCTATTTTCTTTTTTTTTGGTTGTAGTTGTCATTGTTGTTTGGCAGGCCCAGGCTGGATTCGAACCCGCCAGCTCTGGTGTACGTGGCTGGTGTCTTAGCCGCTTGAGCTATAGGCACTGAGCCTGATAGCCATCCTTTATTGAGCACAACACCTTGTTTTACGTATTGTGAATGCTATGTGTATATTGACTCATTTTATCCTCACACTCACCATATGGATTTAAGTGCTTTTATCTTTATTTTACAAGTGAATTAGATTCAGGTTTAGTAACTTTGTGCAAAAGTCTCATAGGTGGTGAATGGTAAGCTAAAACTAGAACTAGAACCACAACTCAGAGCCCATCCTCTTAACCACTTTTCTGCTCTCAGAAATGTTGAATAAAGGCAGTTTAACCACCTCACCACCTTCCAGGGCTGCTGCACAAAGACTCCTGCTTATGTACTTTGCTGCCCTGGGTAATCCCTCCCAATCCTGTCATCCTGGGACCTCAATCTCACCCTCACCTGTGGTATGCCACCTTCATACTGCACCCCAATATGGTGGCACAGCCTCCAGCAAACCTTCCTCTGGCAGCCTGTATCCAGCACACAGGGGGCCACTGAGCCCTTGGCCTTAACTATACTCTGAGTACAGCCTCCCTTCACAGGGCCAGGGACTGGCTCTGTCATCTCTCCTTTCCCCTGGTACCAGTATGGCTACTTCACATGGTGGACATCAATGCTGGTCACTCCCTCACAGCCAGTTCCAAGTGGTGCCTGACACGTTTCATTCTAAAATCCCAGGATAGAATACGTAACAGTAACTCCAGAAGGATTCCGGTATCGGGGCCAAATCTTCCCAACTGTGAATGGACTCTTCAGATGGTTTAAAGATCATTACCAGGATCCTGTACCTGGTGAGTTCTACTCTGCCCTGACTTCAGGGGTGTGGTAGGAGGGACACCTCGGGCCTGACTCAAAGTACTCACTGGCCTGTCGGGAGGGTGAGACACAGGCTGTCATTGCTGCTATCCTCCCAGCCTCCCAGCCTTGGGAGGTTCTCCATCCACTGTGCCTGTGCAATTGCCCTTCCTCCCACCATCTATCTCAGTGCTTCTTCCAGACCCCTGAATTGTAGCTATTTCCTACAGGCATCACTCCCAGTAGCAGCAGCAGGACCCGGACACCTGCCTCTATCAATGCCACTCCGGCCAACATCAACCTTGCAGGTGAGGAGCTTGGGACTGGGGATGGGAGGGATAGAGCTAGGACTTTTTTACCTCTAACACTCCCATCCCTGCCTCTGTGTTTTTACAGATCTGACACGGGCTGTGAATGCCCTGCCCCAGAACATGACCTCGCAGATGTTCAGTGCCATTGCTGCCGTGACAGGCCAAGGACAGAACCCTAATGCCACCCCAGCCCAGTGGGCCTCCAGCCAGTATGGCTATGGCGGCAGTGGAGGGGGCAGCAGTGCTTACCATGTATGTGGCTTAGGGAAGAGGCTCCTGGGCAGAGTGGGGTGGGATGAAAGGGAACAGTCATCTTTTGCCAAGCCATGGCCCATAGATTGGCTTCTGTCAGTGTCTACCATGAAGAGTTTCATATGCACAGATGGGACTGCCATGGCCTTAAGACCTGTCTCCAATAGATGTGCCTTTTCCTCCGGCCCATTTGAGTGAGGAGAGAATATGAGGGAGGCTGACCTCTCCAGAATCCTTTGGGATCTTTCGAACTTTTCAAGCCACTAGAAACCAGAGGCGGTCAGGACTAGTGGGCCCCCTTGTGTGCCAGTGGCTTCCCTCTGCTGCTCAGACCCACACATTGCTCAGGGGAGGGTCAGCTGGAAAGCTCTATGCTGAGCCCACCCTTGCAGCTTGCCAAAAACTCAAAGTAAGGCCCAATAAGCCCAAAGCCCATCCCGACTTAATTGTTCATGCCTCTCCAGGTATTCCCAACACCAGCCCAGCAGCCAGTGGCCACACCACTAATGACCCCCAGCTACTCCTATACAACCCCAAGCCAACCCATCACTACACCACAGTACCACCAGCTACAGGCCAGCACCACCCCACAGTCTGCCCAGACCCAGCCCCAGCCCTCCTCCAGCTCCCGACAACGGCAGCAACAGCCAAAGTAAGTATCTGGATGGTGGCTCAGAGTAAGTTACTAGTATCAACAAGCTGAAGGCTTAGCAAAGGCAGATCCTCTGAGGGCCATGGCCCATGTGATATCCCCAGGGACTCCTGGTATCTAGGGAAAGACAAATGGTAGCCCGCCGTTGCTACCTCTGCCTTACCCTAGCAGAGGGGCTGCTGCCCATAGGTGTGAGGTCCCTTTCTGCGAGGGTGGGTGCTCACCAGTGATTGATGGGAAGACTTCAAGCCCCTAGAGCATCCCACTTTTCAAAGGCCCTTTCTTCCCTTCCCAGGTCCAACAGCCATGCAGCCATCGACTGGGGCAAGATGGCAGAACAGTGGCTGCAGGAGAAAGAGGCAGAAAGGCGGAAACAGAAGCAGCGGCTGACGCCTCGGCCTTCCCCCAGCCCCATGATCGAAAGCACCCCCATGTCCATTGCTGGGGATGCCACCCCACTCCTGGACGAGATGGATCGATAGGGGGCCTGCTCCTCGGACTCTGGTTACCTCTGAGGCTGTGAAAGGCCTGGCCGCCCACAGCTTCCCTCCCTGCCCCTCCTTTTCTGTCCATAAAAGTGACGTGAAGTGACGTTCTCTTTGGTGGTCAGCCTGGATGGGTGACAGGCTGGATGATGGCCTTGCGAACTTGAGCTCAATGCACGCTAGGCTACAATTCTCCCACTCCAGATCCTCACCGACCACCTGTCCTGGGACCAGGCTGGGAAGGGAATGTGGCAGGGAGGAGGAAGAGGAAGGTGAGAATGAGAGTAGAACAGTTTTGTATTCTACTCCCTACAAGCCATTTTGAGCTGCTGCCCTCACCTGAAATGGCTGTGACCAGGGCACCAAGCTCAGCACATGAATCTCCCTATCTCTTATGGGGAGAGGGATGCTATTTATTCAGTTTGGGGCAGGAGGGAGAAGATGGAAAGTATCCTGATGCCAACAGCCTGGGTGGCTGTCAAAGCAGGATTGCAGGGACACAGGGGAGCAGTGCTAACCTGCCCAGCCCTGCCTAGCTGTCCTCCCCCACTGCCAACGCCACCGCTTCCTGCCTGTCATTTGAATAAACAGTGTTTCTACAGAGCTCTTGCCAACGCCTCTCTCTCCCAATTCTCTGGCTCTTTGAGGGATGACTTTTTTTTTTTTTATTTTGGAGACAAGAGTTTCGCTTTGTCACCCTGGGTAGAGTGCTGTGGCATCATAGCTCATTGCAACCTCAGACTCTTTGCTTAAGCGATTCTCTTGCCTCAGCCTCCCTAGTAGCTGAAACTTCAGGCCCACCACAACACCTGGCTATTTTTAGAGACAAGGTCTCCCTCTGGCTCAGGCTGGTCTTGAACTCCTAAACTCAGGCAATCCACCCGCCTCAGCCTTCCAGAGTGCTAGGATTACCGGCGCGAACCACCGCGCCCAGCCCTGAGGGATGACTTTCAAAGCAGTGGTTAGAGTTCTGAGGGCTCCCCTGACTCCCTATTCGGATCCATCAGAGGTGATGATTTGTAGAACAGGCAGCTTCTGCATCAGACTGCCTGGGGCACTTCCCTGCTCTGCTTCATAGCTCTGTGACCCTGTGCCAGCTCCTTATCTGTAACAAGGAGACAGTGATACCAACCTCGCCAGCACTGCGAGGACTGAGACAGAGTGTGTATAAGCTCCTTGGCCCAGTGCCTGGTACCTTGCAAAGGCTGCCACTCACACTCAGCTGCCTCACCCATGGTGCTTGCTAGTTGCTGGCATTCTGAAGAAAAGTCACAAATCTGGTTTTTCTCAGCCTGAGCTCACACACCTCTGTCTCTTCCCTTTCCCCAGCCTCTAGGCAAGTCAGGTGTCCATGGCCCAGAGTGGGTCCCACACTCAACCTGTTCCCACAAAGCCCGGGCCCCACTGTGGTTTTCAATCTGGACTCCAGGTGTCCCTCTTTCGTCACACGGGCTTTGTCAGCTTTTGATGAGGCTTCTACCTCCTTTTCCTCTGCTTAGGACTCAGCTGAGAAGTCAGAAAAGGCTGCTGCCACCCAGACTTGGTGCACTCCCTCCCCTGCTTTCCTCCAAGAGCTGAGAGAAGGGGCTGGCCTTCTCCCAGGAACTCAGCTCTCTTCCCTTCGGCACAAAAGGTCCCCTCCTCGGGAGCAAGACCACTCCAGCTGGGAAGGTCGGCCCCTGTGATGCCACAAGTACCTTCCCCAGGGCTACTCAGGAGGAAAAGGCCAGGCACGGTGGCACAGAATGGGTTAAAAGGTTCCATTTATTGGAGGTGTCACTGCAAACACTACTGCCTATCTATCCTAGAAGTGGATTACATGCACTGCAGTCTCCAGGAGAGAGGGGAAGCCATCCCCCTTCCCTCCCCCAACCCAGATGTACTCTTCCCTGGTCCTAGGGTGACAGGAAGAAACGGCTGTGCCCCTCTCCTTCCCTCTCACCTACCTTCCCATGGGCTTCCTCAAAAGCTGGATTGCCTTTCAGAAACTCCTGTAGCCCCAAGCCCATCCCTCCCCCCCAAAAAAGTAGCCAGGTTGGAGGGAGAAAGAAGAGCAATGGGGGTTGGCTACAGGCTTGATGGTATTTATTCTTCACCTTGATTGCCCTGGCCTCAACTGAGAGTGGGGTTTGATGCTGGGGGAGATTTCCTCTTGGTTACCTTCCTGGTTTGTAAGGGCTTGGCCGGAAGCTTCTTGGCCTGGACTGAGTTCTTCTCTCTCTTCCTAGCCAATGAAGACTCAGCATCCTCACTGGAGGGCTCCTCCTGTCCCCGGTCATTGTAACTGTCCTCACTCTCCAGCTCTTCCCGGCTTTCTGGGCTGGACTCAGACATCCTGGCCAACTCTCTTGGATTTAATGACCGGCTCAGGTCTGGAGGTGAAGACTCCGATTTAACCGGGCTTTTCTTCTTAGTCAGCTTGCCCTTCTTGGCTTTTTTCCTCAGCTTTGCCTTCTCATCCGTCTCCTCCTCTTTATCTTTCTCTTTTTCCTTTTTCTTCTTTACTTTCTTGATCACCTTGTTGCATTGGCTCTTTCCTGTGGGGCTGTCAGAGCGCCAGATGGTGATGGGCGCTGAGTCAGGGGTACCAGTGACCGTGATGATGGCTGGGTCAGTGGGTGTGGTGGTGGGCCCCACCTGAGTGAGGACAGAAGGCTTGTTTTCCTCCTCCTCTTCCTCCTCTTCCTCCTCTTCCTCGTCATCTGCCCCACATTTATGGTGGATAGGGTGGTGGATCACTGCCACGGAGATAGGCCTGTAGCTTTTGCACCTGAGAGGAGGGGAATGGGAAGAGAAGGTTGACAGGGAGGGGGTACCCACAGAGACCCCTTCTACATCAGCCCACTGGCACTCACCAGCCATACCAGAATCGCTCCACACACGCCTCCTCTGGGATGAGCTCCAAGCAAGTGGACGGGATGATGTTGAAGCAGGTCGGGGTTACATCTCGGGAGCAGGTTGGGCTCGCATCTCGGGAGCTGCTGCTATTTGCCTTCTCTGAGCATTCCTTCAGCCTGCCACACATTGGACTCTCATCCGAGCTCCCACGTCTCCACGACTCCCTAGGGACCCAGAGTGAGCAGCCCACCCCAGCTACCAAAAGACCTCCCATTAGGTTTGCCAACCTGGGGCTTGGCTGGCAGTACCAGATCAATGCTGAAGAGGGAAACCAATGGTTGAAAGGGGGAACCACAATGAAAGTCTGGACCTGGCTCAACCCCAGGTCCCCCAAGGAGCGGGCCCTCACCTAGAATCACAGTCGCAGTGGCTGGCGGAGTGCAGGTGCACGCTGTGGTGGCCACAGTCAGGGGTGAAGGGGTAGATGATGTGCCCAGTACACTGCTTGTGTTTCCAGCAGCACCTGTCAGTCTCCTTGCAGTCACCTGATGGGGGAGGGGTCCAGGTCACTTGAGGCAGCAGCAGCATAGCTCGATCCTTTTTCTTTTTCTTTTTCTTTTTTTTTTTTTTGAGACAAAGTCTCACTATGTCACCCTGGGTAGAGTGCCATTGCGTCACAGCTCACAGCAAGCTCAAACTCTTGGGCTTAAGCGAGTCTCTTGCCTCCGCCTCCCAAGTAGCTGGGACCACAGGCGCCCACCACAATGCCCGGCCATTTTTTGGTTGCAGTTGTCATTGTTGTTTGGCAAGCCTGGGCTGGATTTGAATCTGCCAGCTCTGGTATATGTGGCCGGTGCCCTACCCACTGAGCTACGCGTGCCAAGCCACATAGCTCAATCTAAAGCCTCACCAGATTCACCTGGCACCTGCCCCAACCCCGTTTCTACTTAATAGTAGTAACTCACCCCAGCACTGCCCTTGCCCCAATCCACTTGCATGAATCTGTCCCATGTAGACATCCAGGCAGATGTCTGGTTCTGTGTCTGACAACCCAGACCTCCCTGCTGTCCTGTGAGACCTGCTCTCCTGGGGCTCTCCACTGACTCCTGCCGACCCCTTTAGTGACTCCGCTCCACAAGGAACCTGGTAGGGGAAGGCCCTCTTGTCATGGCAGAGTGAGCCCAGGAGTGATGACAGCCAGCAGCAGCAGCATCCTTAGTTCTATGTCTGCCCTGCCCAGGCCCCAGAGGCCCACACCTGGCCCTGCACAACCTCCACTGCCATGCCAGCTGCCAGGCCTGTGGTGGCACAGTGGCACTAGTCTGGAAAGGGTACTAAGGCCCAGCCTGCTCTACTCCTTGGCTTGTTCTTCAGATTCTGGTCCTTCCTTCTCTCTCCCTCTCCTCCTCTCTCCTCCAAGCCCCTTTCTCTTGCTGACACCTTCTCTCCTCTTCCCTGTGCCCCAACCGGATTCTTCCCTTGCTCTCTACTCATTAAGCTCCCACTCTCTCTCTCCAGTCTCTAGAGCCCCAGAATTTTAAACAGCCCTTCTTATTTGTTCATTCATTCATTCATTTCTGAAACAAAGTCTCACTCTGTCGCCCTGGGTAGGGTGCCATGGCATTATTGTAGCTGAGTGGCTGACAGCAACTTCAAATTCTTGGGCTCAAGAGACTTCTTGCCTCAGCCTCACAAATAGCTGGGACTACAGGCACCTGTCAACAGGCCCTGCTGGTTTTTCTAATTTTATTTATTTATTTATTTATTTATTTTGAGACAGAGTCTCAAGCTGTCACCCTGGATAGAGTGCTGTGGCATCACGGCTCACAGCAACCTCCAATTCCTGGGCTTAAGCGAGTCTCCTGCCTCCGCCTCCCAAGTAGCTGGGACTACAGGCGCCCACCACAACGCCCGGCCATTTTTTGGTTGCAGCCATCGTTGTTTGGCAGGCCCGGGCTGGATTCGAACCTGCCAGCTTAGGTGTACGTGGCTGGCGCCTTAGCCCGTTGAGCCACAGGCACCGAGCCAGTTTTTCTATTTTTAGTAGAGACGGGGATCTCACTCTTGCTCAGACTGGTCTTGAGCTCCTGAGCTCAAGCAATCCACCCACCTCAGCCTCCCTGAGTGTTACGATTACAGGCATGAGCCACCGTGCCCAGCCCTTTCACTTTCTTTGAGGCAGTACAGAGACCATATCCCCTTCCCCAGGGCACAGGAAGAAGCTGCTGGAGTGAGAATTTGGGATTAGGTAAAAATCCCTGGAAAAGTCTCTTGCCCTGTGGTTCAGCTGAATGCCAGTCCACTGTCTGGCCTCTGGCCCTGCCTAAGGCTCTTACGCTACCATTGGCTTTCCCCTCAGGGCACTGTCTAAAAAGTAACCCCATAAAGTGACTCCACTTGCCTCTCAGAGTCCTGAGAGCCCAAGGTCTCACCTAGCAGGCAGGGAACTAGGGACCTAACTTTGCGTTCCTTCCAGACATGGGCTCCATCCCATCTTGGGGGAGGAAGTGGGCAGACATTGATGAGTTCCCTAGCAGCCTGGTATAGGGTGCAATAGCTGGCTAACCCCCTAAAACAGGCCTGAAGACTCCACCTTTGCCCAGCCCCAACAAGGGTGGAACTGGGGTGAGAATGGGTACTGTCCACAGCCGGGAATCAACCAGGCAGTGGGTATGTTAGTCCACGTGGCCATCTAATGCTGAGAGATCAGCAGCTGTGTCTGAGGCTTACCTCATGTTCTTCCCCCACGAGGCTGTGAAGATCCTCGCTAACCCCTGTGCCCCTGACCTGCTTGGTGACCTCTGTTGCTGCTTCCTCTCTTCCTCTGCCTCTCTCTATCCCCAGGGGACATGAGGAAGGCATGTGTGTGGCAGGACCCAGGAACATCACTACCACCTCTGCCTTCCTCAGCACTGCTGAATTAGGGCAAAGGGCAGCATAGTTACAAGTGCCCTGAACTTGTGGTCAAACATGCCAGAGTCCAACTCTTGTTTCTGTCACTTATTGGCTAGGTGGCCTAGGACAAATTACTTCTCTAAGCCTTCGTTTCCTACCACAAAATAGGAGGGCGGTGATGCCTATTTTGCAGGGTTGTTGGGAGGACGTACACACCAGAGATATTATTTGTATACCAGAAAGTGCTATACACGGGACAGGGGTGATAGCAGCCTTGAGAAAGAGCCATCTCTCTGGCATCTGTAGGGGATGGGGTACAGGTTGCAAGCTGGGTAATCCCTTCAGGACCAAACACTTCCTTCCTTCCACCAGGTGGCAGCTTTCCCAAGTGAGGGTGATGGGGACCCTGGGGGCCAGAGGTTTTCTAGACCCACCTTCAGAGGAGAAGGTAGACGCGTCAGTGGTAGATGCCACACCAGCCAGCAGAGGTCCTCTCTCCCAGCTGGGTAACCTGTTTACATCTGAGAGAGCACAGGGTAACTGTAGTGGCAGCACCATTCCCCATGTCATCCATTCTAAACATCTCCTAAGACCCTCCATGTGTCAGACCCATGTGTGTTGAGCTGTATCCTGGAGATGTGGAGTTGTTTTGTTTGTTTGTTTGCAGTTTTTGGCCTGAGCCAGGTTCAAACTTGCCACCTCCAGTATATGGGGTAGGTGCCCTACTCCTTGAGCCACAGGAGCCGCCCCAAAAGAAACTTTTTTTGTTTTTTTTTTGGCCGGGGTTGGGTTTGAACCTGCCACCTCTGGCATATGGGGCTAGTGCCCTACTCCTTTGAGCCACAGGCGCCACCCCTGTTTGTTTGTTTGAGACAGAGTCTCACTCTGTTGCCCATTATACAGTGCTGTGGCATCAGCCTACTTAATAGAAATCTCAAACTCTGGGGCTCAAGTGATCCTCCTGCCTCAGCCTCCAAGTAGCTGGGACTATAGATGCCTGCCACAACAACCAGCTAATTATTTCTATTTTGGGTAAAGATTAAGTCTCTTGCTCAGGCTGGTCTGAAATTCCTGAGCTCAAAGGATCCTCCCGTACTTTTGGCCTCCCGAAGTAGGATTACAGGCAGGAGCCACTGCCAGCTGAGATGTAAAGATGTTTGTTTTTTCTTAGGACAGAGTCTCACTTTGTTGTCTTGGGTAGAGTGCTATGGCACCACAGCTCACAGCAACCTCCAGCTCTTGGGCTTAGGAGATTCTCTTGCCTCAGCCTCCTGAGTAGTTGGGACTACAGGCGCCTGCCACAACACCCAGCTATTTTTTTGTTGCAATTTGGCTAGGGCCAGGTTTGAACCCGCCACCCTCAGTATATGGGGCCGGCACCCTACTCATTGAGCCACAGGCGCCGCCCAAGATTTTTTTATCTTGAATTTTATTTATTTATTTTTTTAATCTTGATTTTATTTATTTATTTATTTATTTATTTATTTATTTATTTATTATTTTTTGCAGTTTTTGACCAGGGCTGGGTTTGAACCTGACACCTCCAGTATATGGGGCCAGTGCCCTACTCCTTTGAGCCACAGGCACTACCCAAGATTTTAGTGCCGTGGCATCACAGCTCACAGCAACCTCCAATTCCTAGGCTCAAGCGAGTCTCTTGCCTCTGCCTCCCAAGTAGCTAGGACTACAGGCGCCCGCCACAACGCCGGCCATTTTTTGGTTGCAGCCGTCATTGTTGTTTGGCGGGCCTGGGCTGGATTCGAACGCGCCAGCTCAGGTGTACGTGGCTGGGGCCTTAGCCCTTTGAGCCATAGGCGCTGTGCCCCAAGATTTTTTTTTTTTTTTTTTTTTTGAGACAGTCTCACTATGTCGCCTTGGGTAGAGTGCTGTTGTATCACAGCTCACAGCAACCTCAAACTCTTGAGCTTAAGCTACTCTCTTTTCTCAACCTCCCAAGTAGCTGGGACTACAGGCGCCCCGCCACAACAGTCAGCTATTTTTTTTTTTTTTTTGAGACAGAGTCTCAAACTGTCACCCTGAGTAGAGTGCAATGACATCACAGCTCACAGCAACCTCAAACTCAAAGCAATTCTCTTGCCTCAGCCTCCCAAGTAGCTAGGACCACAGGTGCCCACAACAACACCTGGCCCGGGCTGGATTCAGCCAGTATGGGGATTCAGTGTGTAGCTGGCACCCTAGCTGCCTGAGCTACAGGCACCGAACCACTCAGCTATTTTTTTGATGTTGTTGTCATTGTTGTTTAGCAGGCCCAGGACAGTTCAAAACTGCCAGCCCCAATGTATATGGCCAGTGTCCTAATCACTGCGCTACTCATGCTAAGCCTGAGATGCAAAGATTTGAACAATGGGTGGCACCTGTGGCTCAGTGAGTAGGGCGCCGGCCCCATATGCTGGAGGTGGCGGGTTCAAACCCAGCCCTGGCCAAAAGAAATAAAATAAATATTAAAAAAAAAAACAAAAACAAAAAAGGCTCGGCGCCTGTGGCTCAACGGGCTAAGGCGCCAGCCACGTACACCTGAGCTGGCGGGTTCGAATCCAGCCCGGACCTGCCAAACAACAATGACGGCTGCAACCAAACAACTGGCCGGGCGTTGTGGCGGGCGCCTGTAGTCCCAGCTACTTGGGAGGCAGAGGCAAGAGACTGGCTTGAGCCCAGGAATTGGAGGTTGCTGTGAGCTATGATGCCACGGCACTCTACCCAGGGTGACAGCTTGAGGCTCTGTCTCAAAAAAAAAAAATAATAAAATAAAATAAAATAAAAATAAAAATAAAAAAAAAGATTTGAACAATGGTCCTTGCTGTCAAGAGAGTAGGGGAGAGCAAGAAGAGAGGGACACAGGGGAGGTTCACAATAGTGTGAGGCTGATAGGGTAGGAGCACAGACAAGGGCCACCTACTGAGACAGGGAGAGGGACAGGGAATTGTGGAAGACTTCTTGGAAGGAGCATCATTGGAGCTGTAGTAATGAATAGGAGCAAACCAGGATCTAGGCAGGAAAGCACAACTCCAGAAATTGTCTCAGGGAGCCTGGGCAGAGGATGTCCTTGAGCAGACCTCCAACTAGAGCAGCAACTCCCCCAGCCATCAGCAACCAGGGGGCAATCTGTCACTTGCCCTTTCCTTCCCACAACTAGCTTTGTCCTTTGGGCACTGGACTTAAGACCTACTAGGGCAGCACCCGTGGCTCAGGTGAGTAGGGCACCAGCCCCATATATCGAGGGTGGTGGGTTCAAACCCAGCCCCAGCCAAACTGCAACAAAAAATAGCCAGGCGTTATGGCAGGCACCTGTAGTCCCAGCTACTCGGAAAGCTGAGGCAAGAAAATTGCCTAAGCCCAGGAGTTGAAGGTTGCTGTGAGCTGTGACAGCACAGCACTCGACTGGGCAATAAAGTGAGATTCTGTCTCTAAAAAATAAATTAATAAATAATAAATAAGTAAATATAACACTATCATCCCTATTTCTCCTTCTATCATTTCATATCCCCTCCTTTCTGTTTCTTTTTATCCCTTTTCTTTCTTTCTTTTTTTTTTTTTTTTGAGACTGAAGTCTTACTCTGTCGCTCTGGGTAGTATGGTGTTATAGCTCACAGCAACATCAAACTCTTGGGCTTGAGCAATCCTCTTGCCTCAGCCTCCCAAGTAGCTAGGACTACAGGCCTGTCCAGCACACCCTAGTTTTTCTATTTTTTTTTTTTTTTCCTTTTTGAGACAGAGCCTCAAGCTGTCGCCCTGGGTAGAGTGCCATGGCATCACAGCGCACAGCAACCTCCAACTCCTGGGCTCAAGCGAGTGTCTTGCCTCTGCCTCCCAAGTAGCTGGGACCACAGGCGCCCGCCACAATGCCCAGCCATTTTTTTTTAATTTTTATTAAATCATAATTGTGCACATTGGTGCAATCATGGGTCACAATGTGCAGACTTCATATACAATCTGAAATATTTTCATTGAACTATTTAACATAGCCTTCATGGCCTTTTAATCACTATATGAAGACATTTATATTCTACATTTAGTAATTTTCACTCGTACCCTTGTAAGATGCACCGTAAGTGTGATCCCCACCAATCACCCTCCCTGAACCCATCCTTCCCCCTTCTCTCCCCTTCCAAGTGAAGATCTTTGGTCATATCTTAATATGTTCTAGATGACGGAAATCCAGTGTCTAGAAACTTTCTTCGCAAATGCCTTAATGACCTTATTGGTAGACAGATTGAGTTAGATTAATTGTAGAGGTGGTACATTTTTCCTTTCCCCAAATTTTATTTTTAATTGTGGAACTTTGGGCTAGGTGCATCACAGGACCTTGGCGAGTGCCTCTGTGAGTCCTGGGACATGGGCCAGTGCTGGGAGATCTTCATGCAGAGTGGTGTTTTTGTTCCTAAAACAATGTTAGAAGCTTGGACATAGAGCTAGGGAAGTTCCTCTGTAAGTCAGGTGTTGTGTGAAATTGCTCTTCCCAGATCTCTTTGTGTCAGTGAATGTTTGGTGAGGCTATCTAGCTATAGGTGTTGGGGCCGTGGGTGTTCACTTAATACAGGTTTGATGTAATGGTGGTATGCCACATAGTTGTGGCTGGTGGTTAGCAGTTCCATGGTGGACAGCTGGACTACAAGCCTTATGTCACATGGTGCCATAGAGTTGTGGCTTGCTTACCAGCATGCAGGACAAGTGCTCATTCTTCCAGTCAACCATTGGGATCATGGCCTGCTCGGGGGCATGAGGGTCTGTTGGGGTGTGTCCTCCCTCAGTGTGCAGGGCTGGGAGAGAGTGGCCTGTGTGCTGTATGTAGCCTAGGGGCTTGTTCCGCTGGTTGGCAGGGGCTGTAGGGTTGTAGTGCTGGTCGGGTTTACATAGGTTCTGTAAAGCTGCTACATTGGGGCCTCTCAAGCTTTGAGTTTTCCCTGGTGGGAGTGGTGCTTGGTTCCCAGTCACAGGCATGTGAGAATGTATGCTCTCCCTCCCCTGCCTGGGCCTAGAAGGGGGCAATGTGGTGTAGTTGGAATGAAACTGATTCCTGTGTAGACTGGGAGCTCTGGATCTGAGAGCAGAGTGGTATCAGCTGCAACAAGGTGGGAACAGAGGCCAGCCAGTCTCCACTAAGCCTGCTTTACGATGCAACTTTACAATCTCTAGGAAGTTCTCCAATCAGCACAGAGATCCCGGGGTGGTGGGTGCACCCCCACAGTTGGAGTCACAGCGACTGTTACTTTTCAACTTTAGTAATCCTTCAGTATCCGTGGGGGATTGGTTCCAGGCCCTCTGAAGGATGCCAAAATCCATGCATGCTCAAGTTCTTGATATAAAATGGCATAGTATTTTTATATAACCTATACACATGTTCCTGTATAGTTTAAATTGGCTCCAGTTTATAATAATAAAGGAAGAGGCTATGTAAATATTTGTTATACTGTATTTTTAGGAAACAATGACAAGAAAACAAAGTCTATACATGTTCAGTACAGATAAATTTTTTTTTCCAAATATTTTTTATCCATGGTGGGTTGAATAATGGATGCTGAATGCATGTATGCATGGACATGAGAATGAACTGTATTAAATGGAGAGAATAGACATCAAGTTTGTTGATAGCTCAACAATTTTCTTCTTATTAAAAAAAGAATGGGTTCAAGGTTGTGACACTGTAGAGCTACATTTGCAGTCAGATATGAAGTCATTATAAAATTTCAGCTTATTTTATAAACTACTATATCCAAACAGTACCATAAAGCCCTATTCGAAGAGTTAGATCATTATGTATATTTATGTATAGAAAAGTACTTATAAAATTCATTCCTTCAAACTAAACAAACATTAGTTTTTGAGTGCCAACTCTTTATTTAATAGTGTTCTAGACAACTGAGGTACATCAGTGATCAAGAGAGGCAAATATACTTGCTCTGAAACTACATTTAACGTTCTTACATTTGTCATCCTCTACATTTGTTATTATAATTATCTTTATTGATATATGCTAAGTTTATGGAGTTGCAAGTTTTTTAGAAAATAATTCCCTTGATCAGTGCAAAACTCTGACTTAACAATTGATATTTAACCTAAGAGTCATCTGACTTTTTGCCTATTTTGAGATAATAGTATCCAGTATGAATAATTCCTATAAAGAATAACCATATGGCATGATTTGTGTCTGTATTCATTACTTCTTGGAATTTTTAAACTTTGACTTCTTACGTGGAAGAATGTCTGGCTGTTCCTCAAGTTAAATGTACTCTTCTTCCTCAGCACACATTTCCCTGCCTCCTTTGAAGTTAGGTGTGGTCATGTGAGTGACTGAGGAGGAAAGTGAAATGTTGGTAGATGCGATGTGCATTGGTTCCTTCCAGGCATGTTAACCCTCAGTGGAGGATTATCGTGTTCTCTCTGTCATGTTGGCTAGATGCAAACAAGCACTGCAACCTTGAAAACGGTGAAACCAAAATATGTTAAGAAAGGAGGATACTGTGTTTTTAGTTGCTGGAGAACCATATGCTTCATAAGAACACTCATTTTAGACTTTGGCTTGAGACATATTATATATCATAGCAGCTAGAGTTACCTTAACTATTACACTTCCCTCCCTAAATAGCAAATGAAAACAGACATGCCAATAGAATGGGAAGAATAGAGCTATTTCACAGTTTATAACTGAAAATCATGAAAAAGTTCATATATGTATCTACACACGTGTATGTACATATATACATATACACACATACATGTATATGCTATATATTTAAAACAAGAAACAACGTTGTTTAACTCATTCCTTCTGAATGACAGCTCAAAGACGGTCAAAAGAATGTACTTTAAAAAACCTTACTTTCATTGTTTTCAGTTCTTTTAGCATTTAACTGGACTCTGTAAAGCAGTGGTTCTCAACCTGTGGGTTGCGACCCACAGGAACTGTATTAAAGGGTTGCAGCATTAGGAAGGTTGAGAACCACTGCTGTAAAGGACTAGAGTGAAGACACAATGAGCAGAAAATAAACAAGTAAACTTTCTACCACATTTCCTTCAGTTGCAAAAAATGTTAGCTAGAAATAGAGAGGAATGCCACATTGTAGTCAATTGTAGTGAATACAACTGAAGGTTGGCCTATGATTTGAGCTTAGTGATAAGCAGTTATAAAAATTTCCTAAAATAACCTATTAGGAAAAAAAAGGAATGATCTGTGTTTTTTTCTCCTCCTCAAATTTATAGGCAAAGAGAACATGAGTCAATAGAAAGTAAAGAATTTAAGTTAAGTATGTGAAGCCTGAAAAAAAAAAAAAAAGAATTTAAGTTAAGTGGTGGGCCGGTTGTGGTGGCTCTTGCCTGTCATTCTAGCACACTGGGAGGCCGAGGCAGGTGGATTGTTTGAGCTCAGGAGTTTAAGACTAGTCTGAGCAAGAGCAAGACCTTGTCTCTACTAAAAATAGAAACGTTATTCAGCACTGTGGCAGGCACCTGTAGTCCAAGCTCTTCAGGAGGCAGAGGCAGGAAGATGGCTTGAACCTGGGAGTTTGAGGTTGCTGTGAGCTATGATGCCATGGCATTCTACCAAGGGTGGAAAAGTGAGACTCTGTCCCCCCTAAAAAAAATTTAAGTGGCCAAAATAAATGAATAATATTTTTAGGATTAAGTCATAAACAGAAAAAGAAAAACCCTGAAAATGTCGTTTTATGAAATAGTAATTGATAAAAATAGGTAGCAGTGGAATATATAAACAACAGAAAGTATACAACATTCTTCATTATTGTTTGTATTTTTGATTAAATAAGCATTTCACTGATTATTGGCAGTGTCTCAAAAGTTACCATAAGGACGGAGAAGGACAAATATAAAGATTTTTCAAAGGTAAATTAAATTTCAGAAGCTGAGAGCTAAAGAACTTGGCATTGATTTATGTTAACACTTTAGAATGAATTATTAAGCAAATGGTTTGATTGGACTTAGAAAAGAAAATACTCGCCATTAGCTAACATCTTTAGTAGGCTCAAGTCTTGTCAAATTAACCTGCTATTCTTTTTAAAAAGTAATTAGGTAGACAGAGAAAGAACTTGCCAGAGTTCCTATACATCTTGATGTAATCCAGGCATCTCACAAAGATTGCTTACACAAAGAAAATAAACACAGGCCGCATAATATCACTCTTATATATTTTTCTTTTTGGTCAGTTTATAAATGAATGTGGAGGCAATGAATGGCATGGTTACTAAACTTTTTTTGACTTAAGTTAACATAGCTGGAAGAAAACCCTAATTATTTCACATTCAGTGAAAAATAATATGTATTTAGTTAGTAAGAGAAAAACATGACTATATATCCACAAATTAATATTATAAAATAATATCTTATAAATTAACAATTATACAATACTTTGTTTTAATAGTACATTGTAACTTATTTAAATGGCAAAATTCACAAGTGGCACACCACAAGTAAAGTGCCATTGTAAGAGTTAATTTTGGTAAAATTATATAATACCTGCGTCAATAATAAGAAAATGTACATTTTGCAAGTAAGCCTTGATACATATGATCTTATGATCTAGTTGGAAACTCATGGACAAATATGTGAGTCATTATGAAAGTTTTGAGATACACAAAATATCAAGAAAAATAAAATCTGCTTGATCAAAAACAGATGAAGCCCTCCCAGGACCACCTATAAGCTGAGCAACTTGAAACCTGCAAGTGTGAATCAGAAATGATAGTCAGCTGTGTTTCTTGGAAGTGAAATAATGGACCATAACATCATCTCAAAACTTTGATAGCGATTCACATATACATAAAAAGATTCGACTATACATTGTAGAGATACCAAACAATTCCACCCAGCTATCTAATGTTAATGAAATAAAATTAACACTAATTTAAAATGAAAAAGGAAGAGAAAAGGAGGGACAAGATGGTTAACTAGAAGCAGCTCTTAGCGGACAGTCTGGACAAAGATGAGGAAGATTGGACTGAAGAGAACTCTGAGCAAATGAAATTGGGGGATAAATCACAGGGAGAAGAATTTAAGGTGTTCCACAACCCCACTGAGATGAACTATGAGGACAAAGACAAGAAAGAAGAAGGGCGAGAGCAGAGGACAGTTGTGGAATGGACCAGATTCAGAGGAGCCCAAAAGAAGGGTAAGGGAGACCCCTCCTTCCACCCAGGGGCTCACTGTGAGCAGGGAACCATAGGAACACAGCATAGGAACACTGACATTCCTCCCTCCCCAGTGCCATGGGGGACCAGAGACCCAGCTTTCCTGCACCCAAGTGTATACTCCTCTGGGATCCCCTCCTGCCTGGCAAAATAGGAGTAATTCTCGCCTCAGTCAGCTTGTGGCCATAGCCCATTCCCCTCTTTCTTTGGCAACTCAACAGAGCATTCCCTGCTGACACCTGCAGGGCTGAGAATCAGTAGTTCAGCTCAGATGGCCTGGAAGGGCTGCCCCATCCCAGGCGCCAGAGACGTGAAGGGGCTTTGGACCCTAACCTGCCCCCATTGGGACCCCAAAGGCAGACATTGCAGAGGTCAGTTTCTCACGGGCATCCCACAGGAAAAATTGCTTGTGGACCAGACAGGGCACAGGAGAAGGGAAGGAAGACACAGGACCTGTTTCCCCAGTACTTCTGGCAGGAACTTGCACTGTATGGCCCTGACAGGGACATCGGCAGGTTCTGAACTGGTAAGCTCTCTGCCCCACTGCAGGGGGTAAATTGTGGCTCAATTATACTGACACTAGCAGATCTGTTCCCACCCTCTAGAACAGTTCTGACTGCCATCTGCGAACTGCCGTTGGCTTAAGTGCTTCACCCAAGGCTCTGCTCTTTTACCCCTACTGGCTTGGAGAGGGGTGGGCTGCCGGGTGGGCAGATGTGTGACCCCATCTGGTAAACACAATTTCAATTTCAATTGTTTGGAGAAAGTCAGGCTTTCTGAGTCGCTGCTATTGGGGCTGACATTTGACTAGGACAGTCCAACTCTCCGTAAGCTGCCCCTGGCCTGACAGTGTCACCTGGAGGCCTTGCCCCAGCCACTTGGTTTAGAGAAAACAAGCCTAGAACCTCAGGGTTCCCCACATTGGGCAAACCAGAAATAGCTTTGGGAGGCTGTATGTGGCAGCGCCACAGGCAGCAGCTCATTTACACACTCAGTGCCAAAAGGGAGTGGTGAGTTTTACATCTTGGAGCCTCTGGATCAGATTCTAGCTTGCCAGTTTTAGTTTCCAAACAGTCTGAAAACCCTGATGAGTGTGTCAGCAAAACAAAATCTGCCTCTTTTTTTTTCTAATTTAATTTTTATTAAATCATAACTGTATACATTTATGGCATACAATGTGATGATTTGATATACAATGTGGAATGCTTAAATCAAACTAATTAACATAACCATCACCTCACTTATTTGGGGGATAAGACATTTATAATAAACTCTTAGTTGTTTTGAAATGTACTCTTGCATTGTGTACATTAGGTGAGATCCTGCCAAATATTTGCCTATCCCTGTGATAGGCTCTGGAAGGGGCATAATGAACTCTATACCCCGAGGCTCTTGAAACTAATATCAGCCTGCCTGTTTTGTTATCCAAATGGCTCAAAATCCCTGTTAGGCTAGTTGTGCAGCAGGAAGCTGCATTGTTTTGTCAGGTCCTAGGAGGGCTGGGGTGAGCTCCACATCCTAGGACATCTCAATATGCCACTATCCCTTCAGGTTAAGCATCCCCGTGGTCCTAATAATCTACCAAGACAGGGCAGGTAGGCACTTCACATCAGCAAATCCTAGAAAAGAAGTGGAGCGCTCCATCCGTGGGGCTTTTGAAAGTGATACCAGCCACTAGATCAGTCCGACAAATAGCCTTAATACCAGGGCTGGTAGAACAAAGAGCTGCTGCTTGGCACTGGCAAGTCTCAGAAGGGGAGTGGAGAGCTCTGAGTTTGGAGGCAGCAGAGGCCATCACCAACCCACCTGACTGGGCATTCTAAAGACCCCAGACTCATTGAATGGTTCTCTTGATGGTAGATAGGTGAGCCACCTTGTTGGCCCAGGCTCTGCCTTCCAGCCCCCAACTGCCTTCTTTGAACTACCTACCTAAGCTCAACCAGAATATCTCTCAACAATTTAGGGACACCCTAACTGTTTAGCTTAAAATTAAAAAAAAAATGAAAACACAAATGGGGAGGAATCAGCAGAACTCTGGCAACATCAAAATTCAGTGCAGATCAACTCCTCCAGATTTCGAGAGAGACACAGCTGAAAATGCTATCCATAAAGAATTGTCAAAATGACAGAAATAGAATTTTGAATATGGATGACAAATAAGATGAATGGAATTGAAAAGATGGTAGAAAAAGAAGTCTAAAAACTGTCTGAAGAAATCAATGAAATTAAAGACAAAGTTGCCAAGGATCTGTACATAATTAAATAGGCTATATGAGAGCTCAAGGAATTGAAAAAGGCATCAAGAAGTTTCAAAACACATTACAGAGTTTAACCAACAGAGTAGAACATAGAGAAGAAAGAATCTCAGAACTTAAAGATAAGATTTTCAAACTAAATCATTTAGAGAGGCAGAAGAGAGCAAAATCAGAGAGATACGGGACTACACAAAGCATACAAACATACAAATAATTGGGATCCCTGAAGAAGAAGATAAGAGTCCTAAAAGCTTGGAAGCTCTACTTTAAGACACTGTTGTGAATAAACCAAGCATTGCAAGAGACCGTGAAATACAAATACTAGATATTTACAGAACTCCAGGATGACTCAATTCAAACAAAGCATCTCCTAAATATAATGTAATTAACTTGGCCAAAGTCAAAATGACACAGAAAATACTGCAAGCAGCTAGGCATAACCAATATCTTACCTACAAGGGCAAAAACATTAGGGTGATGGCAAACTTTTCAGTGGAAACTACAAGCCAGAAGAGAGTGGTCACTGGTCTTTAATCTTCTTAAACAGAGCAACTTTCAGCCTAGGATTATTTATCTTGCTAAATTAAGTTTCATATTTGATGGAGAAGTCAAATCTTTTACTAATAAGCAAACAGTGAGGAAATTTGGACTATAATACCAATTCTGCAGTAAGTACTCAGACTTGTATTATAAACAGAACATCACAATCAACCACCAGTAAAGTAAAGACACTCAGAAAATAAAGGACAAAGGCTATTTTCCACAATGGCCCAAATGATAAAATGAGACAACAGACCTCCACCAAACAAGATGAACAGAACTCTACCATAGTTATCAATTTTCTCATTAAATATGAATGGCTTGAATACCCCACTGAAGAAGAAGAAGCCAGCTGGATGAACAAAAAGGCATAAGCCAATTTTATATAGACTTCCGGAAATCTATCTAACCTCCAAGGACAAAATAAGACTGAGAGTGAAGGGTTGAAGAACATGTTTCAGGCAAATGGAAATCAAGTAGAGCAGGAAGTACAATCATATTTGCAAATACGTTGTCCTTTAAAGCAAAAAAAGTAATGAAAGACAAAGATGGACACTATATACTGGTCAAGGGAACAATATTACAAGGAGACATTTCAATCCTAAATATCTACATACCAAACTAAATGCTTCTAGTTATGTAAAATGGACTCTAATCAGTCAGAACAATATGTTATCTGGAAACTGGGGGACTTCATACATAGTAGCTGTGGACTTCAACACACCACTGAGAGAACTGGACAGATCTTCCATGCAGAAACTAAAAAAGAAGCAATTTACTTAAACATGATTCTAGAACAAATGGGTTTAACAGACACTACACCCTAATAATCCTGAATATACTTTCTTCTCATCTGCTTATGGATCTTTCTCCAAAACTGATCATATCCTAGGATACAAATCAAATCTCAAAAAATTTAAAAGAATAGAAATTATATCTTGTATTTTTTTGGATCATAATGGAATGAAAGTAGAACTCCAACAAAACATTCATCGCCACATAAAGTCATGGAAACTAAACAACCTTATGAAGTATTAGTTGCTTAGGACTTCTGTAACCAATTACCACAAATGTGGTGGCTTAAAACAACAGAAATTTGATTTTTTATAGTTCTGGAGACTAGAAGTCCAATGTCAAGGTGTCCATAGGGCTCTCGGTGGCTCCGACATCTCTAGAGGAGAATCCTATTCCTTTCCCCAATTTCCAAATAGAAATTCTGGAGTTGAAAAGCACAATAACCAAACTAAAAAATTCACTAGATGGACTCAACAGCAAATTGAGTTAGCAGAAGAAAGAATCAGTAACCTTGAAGAGAGATCAATAGAAATTATTTAAACTTGAGAGAAAAAAGGGCAGAAAGAAATAGAACCTCAGACAATGAGACAATGTTGAGTGTCTCATCATATGAGGTGGCCATAAAGTTCATGTGCAATAGGAGTTCCAGAACAAAGTGAAAGGAACAGAGAAGTGTGTTTGAAGAAGGAACAGAGAAGTGTGTTTGAAGAAGTGATGTTCCTAAATATCCCGAATTTAATGAAAAACATTACTTTTCAGATATAAGAATTAACTCTAGATAGGATACATACTAATAAAGAGATACTGTATTTTCCTCTAGATATTCACCCATTTTTGGTGTTATAAATGCTTTACTGACTGCTGTGGGACCAGATGTGAATTTTTCTTATATTTGCCAATCAGTCTTACTTTGACCAAATGTTTCTATTACTTTTTAAAATTTAAGTCTCAGATTAGTATGACATCTTTGGAAATGAAATTATTACTTGCCCATTAAATCCATTTTTATTCTATTCTCATTTGTATAGACAGGAATTGGCAAACTTTTTCTGTAAAGTGCCAGAGAGTAAATATATTCAGCTTTTCAGGCTGTACAGCTTCTGTCATAACTAGTCAATTCTTCCATTTTAGAGTCAAAGGCGCCATAATCCATAGGTAAATGAATAGATTTGGCTTGTTCTACTAATAATATGACATTGTTTATTAGATCAGGAAGTGGATCCAATTTAGCCTAGAGGCTGCAATTTGTTGAACTCTGTTCTGCGATAATAAAAAAAAAAATGACTACTTGGGGCATAAAATGAAGGAAATATGAGTCTTGAAATTATATGGCCCCATCAGAAAAAAGATTGTGATACAAATAATTTCAAAAATACTTTTATAATATTAGGAAAAAAACATACTTTTGTGTTATAAAAGAAAAATTCTGAAATTTGAGAAAAATGGCTACAATAGTGAAATGCAAGCTGAACTATTCCATATAGTAAGAGCATAAAAAGAATTAAATTTAGCAAAATCTCAATTTTGGACTATATATGTACATAGGGCAAACAAAAGATTATAAGCAGTATAATATTACAGCTGAATGATACTAGGTAACATTATTAAAGGTTTAACTGTTGCTCACCATTAAGCATCTTATATGGATTAACTAACTTAATGCTCACAACTAACCTATAGGGAGGCTTTTATCTTCTTAAAATAAAAAAACTTAGTCAATTAAATTAGTTGCTCAAGGCCCATAAATAATAACTTCTAGATAAATAGTAACTTAAAGAGATTGATTTAAATTCAGTATTGCCTGATTGAAAAGGCAGTGTAAATGTGCTATCTTAAATGGTGAGATTATAATTGGCTATAATTTTATTTTCTATATATTTTTGCATATTTTAATGTTATTCATACTGAAAATATATTATTTTAATAATGAGAAAATTACTTAACTTATATTTTTCCAAAGAAATTCAATGTATAGACCTGAATGGAATAATTTAGCTTAATACATTCAAATATGAATTTGGTTTACAGATTATTGTTGACTTCAAATCAATGAAAGCATCTTCTTTTCAGTACTTACAAGCATGTGCTACCAAAACTTCAGAGCAACATCTTTTACCTTGGATAATTCCTCTCAAAGTGTGGCCCACAAATAAATGGCAGCTCGTAACTGTTTATCATTGGTTTGTGATGTGATAAGATAAGAAATTGAGAGTAAGCAAATTACCGAGTTATTTTACATTAGATGAATCTGCTAATAGGAAACAGAGCTTATATTTTGTATCTTTCTCCCCACTTCTCTACTTTTTTTTTCAGAATAAACTTTGGTCCTTAATAGACTGGGGAGATTAAAAAGCCCTTTGGTATTTTGTTGCTGAGAGTTTAGAGAATCACTGACCTGGGAGATAATCTGTGATACTCTCCTTGGTTACACCATGTCTGTGGTACTTACTCACATATGTGTGTGAAATTTAAGTGAAACTTTTAGAGAAGGGAAATTAAGATAACGAAGAAAACAGAAGAGGTATCACATGATGAACTATGGAATGGATAGCTTGCAACAGGTGATTTGTTTTGGAATTTGAACAGTCATCCCTGGAAAGAGGGCATGTGTTCTTGTGTATAGACAGAACTAGTTGAACAGGAAGAAATTAGTAGAAGAAAGATTTTGATGCAATTATTAGGAAGAAATATAATTATCAGAAGAGTAAAAAGGGGGTTATTCTTACTTAGAGTATAAATTCACAACATTAGGACTATTTAAATAATTTTGAGTGACTCTTCGAAAGGCACTTGGTGTAAAACTGATTCTGAAAAGTTCTTGTTCAATTTCAAGATTCTGTGTTTCTCAAAATGGGATAAGTAACCTGGTTTAGTAGTATTTTTAAAGCTTATGCTAATCATTACTCTTAGTGGGATCTTAAACCAACAGTGCTGCTGTTCATGTAAGTTCAATACCTTACTAATTAAGTGGGTGAATCTTATTTTTGTGACACTTTGTCGTTCCCTAAGATATAGAGTTTTTGCTACTCTTTTCATAAGTCACGTATCTTGAAATGGTACTCAGTAATCTATGTACATATATTTAATTTTAAGTCTATATTTTTGTTCAACAGTATGCTTCTGGCCTTGAGCTATCCAGATATTTTTCTCAATGTTATATAATTTTACTTTTGCAAATATAGTCCAAAGCTCAAGTTGATCCTAAAATATACTCAGGAACTAACAGTGAATTTGACAGGCATAGGTATAACTAAGATAAAATGAATTAATATTTTACATCTTGAAATAACCTCTTTTCTTCTGGACTCTTATAGGAACAGTTTTAAGCCTTATTTTCTGCATCGCATTATATTCATCATTCTTTTATAACAAATACTTGTCCTGGCTTAGTTAGTTCTCTTCTTGGCCTCTCCTGAAAACAAAGACACATATAATGTATTTCTTTCACATAGATGTGGAAAGTTTCTTTGCAGTGAGAAACATTTCATTCCTTGCAATCTTTACAATTTTTCTGCTCATTATGACACTAAAACAGTGAGTGTTTATTGAGCCAATGCTGTGACAAGGATTTATGCTAAACCTAATAATTGTATCTCACCATTCATTTTCATTCATAGCTTAGCTCTGTCTCTGTAAACATCTGTAAACCCGGTAATAGTCTTAATAGTCTTGCTATTACTAAGATAAAAAATAACTTCTACTGGCTAGGCGCCTGTGGCTCAGTGGGCTAAGGCGCCAGCCACATACACCTGAGCTGGCTGGTTCGAATCCAGCCCGGGCCCGCCAAACAAAAATAGCGGCTACAACCAAAAAATGGCCGGGCGTTGTGGCGGGTGCCTGTAGTCCCAGCTACTTGGGAGGCGGAGGCAGGAGACTCGCTTGAGCCCAGGAATTGGAGATTGCTGTGAGCTGTGATGCCACAACACTCTATCCAGGGTGACAGCTTGAGACTCTGTCTCAAAAAAAAAAAAAAAAATAACTTTTACTAATATATATAAGGCTAGAGATTTTGAAATATTTTGTTTGCTCTTAGATAACTATATATACTTAAGCCATTTATATATGTCTTATATCTTCAATCTCTTACAAGGAATCGATTGTGTCCTATCTTTACTCCTTACAATCACAAAAATCTTTTTTATGTACAGAAGGATAGCTCTATGAACATTAATTTCATGACTCATTAATTTTAGCCTGACATATAGTTGTGTTACGTAAGATTTTTTCAAGCCCACTAGAGAGTGGCATTACATAGAGAAATCATCACTTTATTCGTAGCTGACAAATCAGTGCCAGGGATATGGAAAGGCAGTGGCCGTTTCACAGAATGGGCCATTAGTAAACAGTGTTTGTGAGACTGGGAATTCTAGTAAAGTAATCCTCCCGGCGACATGGAAATTTATTTCAAAAAATACTCTCCTCTTTGTCTTGGGACCAATACAAAATGTAGAGGACAGGATTTCAACTCTGATGTGCTTAGGTTTCTAATCTGTTTCAGGTATTTCTGAATTTAGTGATCTTATGTCATATCATTTATCTGTGGCTCAGTTTTCTCATTATAAGATGAAAATAGTAATACCAACCTTACAAAGTTATGGTGAGGATTAAATGAGATAGTCTAGGCTAAGTGTGAACTTAGTATCCAGAACCTAGTGATTATTTGACAAATGAAAATATCTTTTTGTGGCTCGGCGCCTGTGGCTCAACCGGCTAAGATGCCAGCCACGTACTCCTGAGCTGGCAGGTTCGAATCCAGCCCCGGCCCGCCAAACAACAATGATGGCTGCAACCAAAAAAAAAAAAAAAAAAATCTTTTTGTTTTCTCACAACTTATTTTAGAATGTTTATTTGGCTCTGGCTCAGTGTTACTCATGTTATGGCTCATGTATAAACCCTAATACTAACATGTACATTTTTGATTCTTGACATATTCTAACTCTTGGAATTCATCTGCACTTATTTTAGCTCTGTTTGTTTTCTTTGGCTTTGAGTACTCAGCTTTATAGCTCTCCATTTCTCACAATCTCATCTCACACAATCATCTCAAAAACAGAGAAAACATAGAAAATATGAACACAAACATAATACAATGAATAAGATTAAGTATTCTACAGAAATTTTTTAATAATCTGAAGATCTGATGAAATCTGCCTTCTGTATATGTAAATAGTATTTTCACAAAGCTTATGCCAGCTTCATAAAAGTTTCTGTATTTTTTATGCAAAAATTATTTACAGATCAGGAAATGATACTGAATATGTTGCAATATCTTCATATTTATGTGATTATATCTCAACTGTTTTTCTGTTGCAGAAGAGCAGTAATGACTTACCCAGGTAAGGCTTGACAGTATATGAACTTTTGACTTAATATAAATAAATGTCCCACTTTACATAGCTATGGAATCATTGTATAAACTAAAGTTACAATCTTTAGACTTGAACTCCATTTTAGATAAATATTGTGTTTTATAAATGAATAAATATGTAACATATTCAGTAGAGTACCAAAGGAAGGAATCTGAATATTAAGTACATTTTCTTTAAGGCAGAAAGAAAAAGCGCTGTAAAAATTGGTTAGGTAAAAAATACTTACAGCTCTTTATAGCCCTTTAGTCATTCTAGGTTTTCATTGTTTCATGCATATGCAAGGATACTTAGATTAAGAAATTGTGATTTTTTAAGTTATTAGTTTGTTTATTGTTACCACAAATGCCACATATAGCTTCAAATATTCAAGAATCAAGACTGAGCGTTTAAAAATAATATGTATTTAAAATCTGAGAATGAAAATATATGGTGAATTAAATATTTAGGTCCATATTTCTATATATCATGTGAGAGATCATACCATAAAATATATGGTATCCGTATTTTTTAAAAAATAGAGAGAGGGTCTATCTCTGTTGTCCAAGCTATAGTGCAGTGGTACAATCATAACTCATTGCAGCCTTGATCACCAGCATAGAGTGGTCATCCTGCATCAGCCTCCCAAATAACTGGGACTGCTGGAGTGCATCACCATGCTTGCTAATTCTTACTTTATTTTAGAGCAGTGGTTCTCAACCTTCCTAATTGCCGCGTTGTTACAAATGTAAAAAAGGTGTTGTAACCCACAGGTTGAGAACCGCTGTTTTAGAAACACGGTCTCCCTTACGTTGCCCAGGCTGGTCTTGAACTCCTGGCCTCAAGCAATTCTCCTGTTTTAGCCTCCTGAATTGCTGGAATTACAGGTGTGAGCCATTGTGCCTGGTAATATCTATATTTTAAAGTGAGGAATATTTACCATATGCATAATGATGTATTTTGTTTTTTAGAATGTATCTTATCTATAAGTTCAGTTCTTTTGAAAAACTTACATTACAGAATCAATATGTTGTAAGTACTTGACTCATGGAATTTAACTCTTCATTGCTTTACATATTCACAGCCAATATATTACTACTAAACAATATGTTTATTACAGGTGCATTAATACAATTATTTTGTCTCTGATAGAGTCCTGTAATTACTCAAAGTGGCAATTATCATGAGATAAAAATACCAGACTAAAGTACTCAATTACTGGTTTTCAAATTGGGCTGGATTTAGCTGAGCAATTCTAGTTTTGTTTTGTCTTCCTCGTGCATTCAGAATAATATGAGAGCTGCTTAATCTAGAATAGCTTCAACTTCACGGCTCACTCCTGCAGGCTAGCCCAATTTTATTGACATGAAATTCAAGAACAGTAAGCACCAAGTTGCAAGAATTTTAAAAATTCCTTTGTGTTTCATGTTTCTTTTAAGTCATTGGCCAAGGTAACTCATATGACCAAGCCCATTCATTGGTAATATTTTAGATTAAACTTGTGATTCACATTCAAATATTTAAAAAAAGACATTTACTATTGGTATGGGTACAAGATACCATTAATAATTTTAGAACCATAATAATCTACCACAATGAGGTTTTATGATGTCATTTATTTTAAGTATTTCTTAATTCCCAGTGACATAGTTAAACCACAAAATATAAATATATCCTGTTTCAATTTATTGCTTGATGCCACAAAAATTTGTTTGGTAACTATCCCCACAGCAATTAGCATTCCCTACTAGCAAGTATTTCTTCAGATTGTTTGTAAGCAGAAAGCTTGAATCTTCTTCCCTCCCTCCATCCCAACCATCCTTCTTCACCAACCTTTCAAAATTATAATCAAATCATTTCTAATGTATTTCTCTTAACATAAATGAACAACAAACCAAACCATAATAATAACCAGAACACTCAATCTTTTCTAAAAGGTAGATATAGTAGTTTCAGAGAGAATTAACGAAACTCCTGCTTTTTACCTAAAAAAAATCACAGATGAATGGAAATTATTCTGAGATAGTAAAACAAGGTGCTTGAAATTTTCTACCAATTGAATTCTAACATAACCTCTAATGAAATATCCATTGATTAGAATAAACCAACCCACGGGAATTGCAGTTTTCAATTCTGCATACACCAGAAAACCCTATTTATACCAGTATTCTTTTCATTTGCATTTAACCTAAAGCTCAACAATTGTGTTTTCACTATCATGTTTTACCTACCAAACAAATGAAATATATTTCCAAGTTTCTGTTAATTGACATAATTGCTTATTTATGCAATTCACTTAGAATTCTCTGAAAGTTACCCTTCTGATAACAATCTCAGTAGGGAAATATGTTGTTGAGGTAGTTTGGTTTAAATGATATCTACAACAATATAAATTAAAGTTAGGTCATGATTCAAATACCCCTTAGTTTTATGATTTTATATTTACTTTGAGTATTTTAGGGAAGGGGTAGACAACTGTACTAAACGGCTTGGATGTCACACATGTCTGAGATCTTAGAAATTCCAGTGTTACAATTGGCCACCTGATCAGGTTGTGAGATTTTCTTCTGATGGCTTTAATATTAATTTCTTTTACTTGCCTACTTAAAACAGTAATTCTGTTGGTATCATATTAAATGGGATCCTCAAATAAAATCTGACTTTTGGCAATTTTTCTTAATAATATTAGCTACCCTGTGTTGTGCTATCATCTACTTCTTGTCAGCAGTACCTACCCCAGGTTTGCTGCTGTATTTGGATTTGGGGCATCCTACAAACAATGCTACTGGTATTAAAAAATGGCGGTTGTTTTTCTTTTGCTGGCCTGCTCAGACCTCCTTTTTTTATCCTTGGTTGCCTAGCAACAGGTAATGTTGCAGTAAGGCCAGATGATGCCATCAAGGCTCTTCCCTGTGCTATGGTTTTGAGTGTTTATTCACTTAACCACATTCCTTTGATGCTCACATAAAGGCCCGTGTTAGTGTGAAAATGGGCAAACTATTTGGCTAATGAAACGATCACTCATCATTTGAGCATCTGATATTATAGAGTGTGCTTGTTTTGAAAATGAGCTGAGGAAACTTCTCTTTTGGCTGACCCAGTAGGAACTAATTGCCTGATCTTAACTAGGCACAGTGCTGTAAGAGATCTTTGAAACATTTCTTCTCCTTGTATTTGCATCACCTTGACTTTCATTTTAGTGACACCTTGTTCTTTTTGATAGTGAGCTTCATTTCAACAGAAAATGTGAGCTGGTTTTGTTTTTATGTAGAACTGAGGTTTGTCTAAAATGTTTAGAGTTGCTAAAAAGCATTTTTCATGTGCTTTGAAAATTACATTCAGAGAGGTAGATTTGTTTTATTTTTTAGCAGCTAATATACTTTGTGATATTAACCACTTTCACTAAAATCTTTGTGATACCTGTCATTTTTACTTCAGAGATATAACCACAAATGGAATTGGCATATCATTATATGGATGTATTGTTGGAGATAGTTTATCCTCAAACGTGTGTAATCCAAGTATTAGAATTTTAGAGTTTTTGTAATGTGGTTCATAACTAATTTTTTGCTTAACCACAATTTACATTTAGTGTGAATAAAATCAATTGTAACATCGAGTATTTTGAAAAACAACTCATTTCTAATTCAATCCTCTTTTACGTTAATAAGACTATGCAAGACGTTTTAGGTCTTACAAATATGACAAAGACATATATCTGTTTTCAAGTAATTTTTGATTTTTATGAAGCAGATAATAGATATGCAAATAAATATAAAGCAAAGAATAAGAGACACAAACCTATGCAGATATATAGATACATATACTAGATCTGTACAATACAAGAGACAATAAGAGGTAAAGCTTGTCTAGAAAGTGTTTTTCAAACTTGCAGCCAGTGAGCAACATAATTTCAGTACTTTTAGAAGTGCAAATTCTCAAGTTTCATGCCATACCTCAGTAACCAATGAGCAACAGAATTTCAGTACTTTTTAGAAGTGCAAATTCTTGAGTTTCACGCCATACCTCAGTCAAATGGGGCCAGGGTGGTTCACACCTATAATCCTAGCACTCTGGGAGGCTGAGGTGGGTGGATAGCTTGAGCTCATGAGTTCAAGACCAGGCTAAGCAAAAGGAAGACCCCATCTCTACTAAAAATAGAAAAACTGAGGCAGGAGGCTTACGTGAGCCCAAGAGTTTGCAATTGCTGTGAGCTATGATGCCACTGCACTCTACCCAGGGTGACAGCTTGAGGATCTGTCTCAACAAACAAACAGAAAATATGTCAAATGGGATCTAACAATGTGTGTTTTCACAAGCCCTTCAGGTGATTCAAATTTTATATGATATAATTTGAGAAGTGTCCTTTAGAGCTGAGCTGATCAATACAGTAGCCACTGGCTATATGTTGCTGTATGATTTCAATAAAGTTAAAACAAAATTTAAATCTCCCCTTTACATTAGCCACTCAACTCTGTAGACATATGCTCAGTAGACATATGGAGATAGCAGCCTCCATATTGGGCAGAGAAAATGTAGAACATTTCCATCACCACAGAAAGTTTTATTAGATAGCTGGAGATCTCAATGGGAGATATTGTTAAGGAATGAAAGAAAAATTTAGCTTAGATCATAGAGATTCTTAAATGAAATCCTAAGGAGTTGGAGCCATACCCTATTATGACAGAGTCATAAATATTTTTTTGAGGAAAGAACATGAAAAAGGCTGGACTTTGTTTACAGAACATCACTCTTCCAGTCAGGTGCCAGATGGTTCCTAGTCAGTGAGACTGGAGTGAAGCAAATGCCAGTTAAACATGTACTGAGATTGTAATAGTGGGAAGGGAAAATAGAACATGTGTTTATAAAACACATGAGGAGGTAGACCCAAAAGTAACAGGTTGCTGTAGGATGGAAGGTGTCTAGAAAGATATAAAACTAAAACTTGAATATTAAACTCCTGAGTGAATGAATGGGAAAAGTTAATGCCATTCCTGGTGACAAGAAATAGGAATAGCAGTACTTTATCAGATTAAGGAAAGATGATGAGTTTACCAATAGTGTTTATATTCATCTAGAAGTTCTCTTTACTACTTTTATAATAGAGTTTTATCCTGTTAACTCTCCTTCACTCTCTGTTAATTTTTTTTTTTTTTTACCACTTTTAATGAGGGAACTGAACATTTTCCCACTAATGATTAGAAAGATTTTTCAAAGATAGGAGGAAAATCAAAAGAAATTTTACCTATTAATATATCTGGTGGAATATGTCAAAACAATTTCTTCTTTTTCTTCTGGAAAATAATCTTTTCTGGAAAAGAGGTTACAAAGAAAGAAAACAGGTTGTAATGTATTCTCTAAACATTCTAGTTTTCTAAAGAACATCCTGAACATTATATTTGAATTTTGTAGCCAAATTGAAGTGATTTTCAATATCATGTGAAAGTGAATATTCCTTTTTGAACCTGCAAAGTGCTTGGGGAATGAAGGCTTGTTCTTATTTTTAATTATGTTACAAATTTCACAGCAGTGCATAACTTTGCACATTAATGTGCTCATATCCCTGTGGCTTAATATTATTTCCATGTGAAGATTTTAAAAAATCATATTAGCTAATATGTCAGAATGGTTGTGTGCCTCTCAGTTTATATTTTTTTTACAGAAACAGCTCAATTGATGTGATTTGAAACATTATATAAAGGTAACAGAAAAACTATTCTGTTAGGTTTCCAAAATTGTAGCTGTAGTCCTTTCTTCCAGTATTTTTAGCATCTTAGATGAAGACTAAAGTTCTATGGACTAAAATTTTCTTATTGATATAATTATAAGCTTGAACTAGGTTGTCTTATTTCTGTCTGGCTCTAAATAAGGCAAAGCGTGAAAACAACTGCTTGAGATTGTTGATTAGCTCCCTATTTATTAGAGGATGCCTCCTGGGTGGTAATGAGACACAGGGCAGGCAAATCACTGAGAAGTCAAGAAAAATAAGATACAGAATGTAGGAAGTAGGTGCTCAAATCAGATAGAATAGTAGCAACTAAAGACTTACCTTGAGAACACTGAGGCTTGGGATCATTGCAAATAGGGAGAATTGCCATCCTTGTGTAAACTAGATTTCACCCAGGAATGGGTAGAGTGATGAAAAATAAAAGAAAGTGTTGCCTAGATAGAGTTGTGAGCAAGTGGAGACACACTTCCGCAAAGAAAACCCCTGCTTGTATAATGGCTGTGCTTGGGCTGCCTCTAGATTGTATTTATACTATTAAACGCATTTATTTTGAATCTGTATGATGCAAAAGTGAATTTGACAGATCACTCATGAATGAATAACTGACAGGGCAGAAAAGACCACTGGGCTGGGATGGTGGCCTTGCTCAGGTGCTAACTCTTCTACTAGTGTGTGCCACAGTGTTGAGGATGTCTCCTATACGGATACCGGTCCTTTGCCGACTCTTCTCCGGGAAAACGTGACACTCTAGGCCTATTCAAGCAGCAGAGAGAGCAATCTGAGCAGTAAATGGCGAAATTGCTCCCACTTTCAGCCAATATACCTAGTTCACCAGTGCATTGAAATTCCCAGCACCATGGAGTAAATTTCCTTCTGGTAACCATGCCAACAGGTGGACCCATGCAGGCCACATGAATTTTTGAACATTTAAGATGTTGGCATTGACTGTGTTCAAACTAGAGGAAAAAGCAATGGTCATATGTGGCAGCAAGGAGTGAGCAATCATTCGGAATCAGTTTAATACTTTTATACAAGACCTGATGTTTTTCCTCTTATGCTCTGCTACGTTTTCTGCAGCACTAACATTGGAATTTCTCTCCAGATCTTTCCAAATAGGGCTTCTTATAGCAGTTTTTCAACCTACCCCTAATTTCACTAATTTCATGTATGTAGTGATCTTTGTTGACACAAGAGACCTTATGTCTGTTATCAAGGAGATAGAGGGTGGGCGAGAGCAGTTATAGCTGTGCTTTAACCCGGCCAAACTCCACCTGTGTTTTTTGCTTCTCTCCTTTGGCCACAAACTCTGCAGTGACAATGCACTTACTCTCTGTCTTCTGAATTTTATTATCCAGAGATTTCTGAGTGACCAGAAAATATTTTATTACCTCAAAGGAGAATTGAAAATAGTTTTTCAAAATCGTTTATAAGACTTTTCATATAATAGGATTATTTTATAATTTTTTAAATATGATGTTGATATATTTTCTTTAATATAATCATTATTCTCATTTTAGTATAATGCAAGTCTCTTTCCATTCCTTTTTTCTCCCAGCAGTTTAATCTCTGTATTATTTTTTCTACGAATAGAAGAGTTTGCATTTGGTGATCTCTGAAGTCCCGTTAAGCTCTGAGACCAAGTCTGAAAGAAAAGGATAGTAGGAGGATGTTTCTCATCTGCTGAGATTAAAGTGATGAAAAGTATCTACCAAGCTGTTTTCTAAAACATCCCCAAGACTCACTGAACAGACCATGGCAACAATCTGACACTGAATGCTATTTATCTTCTTATATTCCTCAAACGGTTGCATCTCATTCTTCCATGTGATGATTCTGCAGCCATTTAGTCCTTGAAACAAGTGACATTTTTCTAATTTTAACTCAGATCGATCAGTTGGGTGAGTATTGACGAACTAGCATTTTCTATAGCCATGTCTCAAGTAATGTCAATCTGTATTGAACAAGTGCCATGCCTAAGAGATTTCTTAATTAACCTGCTGACACTGCCAATGAGAGTTCAATGTTGTTTCAAGAAAAAGTTCCCTAAATGTCTCTTTGCAGTTTTTACCACTTGCTCTGGTGTTCCAGGAATGACATGTATTTTATATTTTCAGAATTAAATATTCATAAAATCATTTTAATACATGATTTCAGTGGTTTAACATTCATATGCTTTACATACAAAAAAGTCTAGGTTATAAGATAAGACCAAATGAATTATTTTTATGAATTTTCTTTTCTTATTTGTTTACTCATTCATTTGAGAAAGGCCTATACTGAAGCCACTTATCTGTAAAGCACCACCTGAAAAGCTTAAATTCTGAAATTCTCCCCATAAATTCTCATAATACCATCCCATATTAATTTGTTTATCTTACTATTTTTGAAAATGTGGTACAACTGCTACTGTGGCTTCCACTCGGGGAAACTTGATGTGTACCCATTTCATTTTCTTCTATTTACTTGAATTTATTTTTAAAAATAATTAAAATAGAAATTTTACATGCCATTAAAATACTGTGCTTACCACTAATAGCAAAAACATAGACACTGAGTTGCAAAATAGATAAATCCCTTAAAATCAACAGCATTTTTAAAAAGTAAAGGATTATTTAAATATAATTTATAAAGTATGCTATTACTAAGTATAAAGTTTGCTAATTTTTCCATATATATATTACCCAGATCAAACATATTGAAACTCCATAAGTGTTTTTGTTGCCCCTTTCTAGTATATATTTTCCCTTCCATTATTCTGATTTCTATCATCATGACTAATTTTTGCAAGTATTTTTTATTTGGGTCTAAAGAGACGTGAGATGAAAGCCCTCCTTTTTCAGTAGCTCACAATGTAGTATGAGGGCAGGGGACGATAAAAACCATGAAGAAATTATCAGAGTTCAAAAGTAATTTTAAGCGCCATAAACTTGCGATATAACACCATCCCATATTTTATTATATTTGCTATTTACTAATACATCTACCTTTACAATTGTAGCTAATCCTCAGCACAGGTAAAGATAAGATCTTAAAGCTAAACTAACATGCTGTGTTAGTTTTCTGTTTCTTTGTAAAAGGAATTACATACATTTAGCAGCTTAACAACCAATTTATCTCAGTTTCCGTGGGTCAGGGACTTGGGCACAAGCCAGGAGGGTTCTCCGCTCAGGGTCTCTCCAGACTGAAGATGAGGAGTTGGCCAGGACTAAAATCGCATCTGTGATGCATTTTCCAAGCTCCCTGTTTGTTGGCAGAATTCAGTTCCGTGTTGCAGCACTGAAGTTTCTGTTCTCTCTCCGACCAAGAGCTACCATCTGCCCTCACTTCCTAGAGGCCAAGCCCAGGCCCTGGCCATGTGACTGTCTCACAACGTGATAGCTTTGCTTTCTTCTTCATAGCCAGTGGGAGAATTTTTCTTCCTTTGAATCTCTTTGAATTGTTGAAGGACTTACTTAATTAGCTCTGGTCCATCTAGGATAATCTATGTCCTTTCTGATTAACTCATAGTTAACGGTTGATGGGGAATTTTAATGACATCTGCAAAATCTCTTCTACCCTGTGACGTAACATGTCAAGGAGTGATTTCATATTCTCAAGTCCCTCTCATGGTCAAGTGGCAGAGTACAAGGAGCCCTGATAGGCAAGAATGTTGGGGCTGTGCTTCTAATACTACGTCAAAATTGTCAAATTAGATGATAAAAATAAATTAAACCTTCCAGATGCACATTTTCTACTACATTGTACTTCTGTATGAATATGAAGAAAGATGTATAGATTTCAAGAAGTAGAGATATAATTAAAAAATAACCAGTAACAAGCAGAAATAGCAACAAAAACATAGACACTGAGTTGCAAAATAGTCAGATATGTCGTTTGAACTATAATAGTCTTGATACTATAGCTGAATTATAACAATCAAATATATACCTACTGTTAGAATAAACCTTTTGTTGGCTAATACTTTATTTTGAAATCAAGGACCTAAATTTACAAACACCATAAATGGCCCTCTAAAGGTTTATAGTGTCTCATGTAAGGAACTTTTTCATTTCCAATGCAGGATCTGTTTTTGAGGACCTATGGGAGTGATTTCTTTCTAGCTTTAAGAAGAAGAGCTGAGCTCACTGAACTGAGATAGAGTTATTTGCACTTTTTGCCTGCTTAGAAATCTTACTGCCAAATTTGTGGCCCACCTATAACATGTGTCTGACTTTACGATCAATGTGCTTTTTCTTTTTAATTTTGTTTTGCTTGCATCCTTTTAAAATGTATTTTATCTCTATAAGCTGTCTTAAATTCTTTGTGAAAGTAGTCAGGGTATGAATAAACAGATATATGAGTAAAATTTAAGCCAGAGGTTTACAGGAACTACTCATGAATTTGCAGATAGGCAGGGAGCTTTGAAATATGATTTCCAGATGCTTAGCTATCAATCCTCCTGAACTGAAGTGAACTGGAACACTAAATCATTAGCTTGGCTGGTATGTTGTTGTCAACAGATCCCAGTGGCCAGGCCCAGACATTGCACAATAAAGAGTATGATTTGGACCTACTGATACATTCTGCTCTGGTGTCTCCTTTCTTTAACTAAGAAAGTAATTGGATGCAAAAGATGTAAAATGAAAGTTGTGAGAAATTAAGGTCCTTCAAAAATTACTTCAGGAGCTGTGTCAGCTCAATTGAGATAAAAGTATGCTGGTGCAGACTCACAGAATGTGGTATATCAGCAAAGTGATGATTGTTACAAATAAAAGCACTGCACCTCTTTCACATTTTCAGAAATGTAAACTGTATTAGAAAATTGATGCCATACAACAGTCTTGCAAATGTGATGTAGGATTTTTTTTTATAATGATAAGCTGTTTGAAAAGTTCAGAGCAATAGCTACAAGACCTTAATAAGTAAAACTCAGCAAGCAACGTAAACTGAAAAATCTAAGACCCCATAAAAATTCCAGGAAGCAAGAAAGAAGGGAATGGAGTCAGAAGCAGTTAATGGATTTTATGATACAAAAAGATGGGAACCACATAATATGAGAGTATGGACAAAGAGGTGAATGTCCTAGGATCTTTGAGGACTAAGGGGTGAAAGAATTAGATCATTTAATGGGATACAAATCAGGTGAAGAAGGAGAAAGCAAACAAAATGGTTAGAAAGACACGGGACTAGAGACGAGAGAACGGCTGTATGGGCAAGGAATGCAGAGAGGTGCCAAGCATACCTGCATCTGAGGTACATGATGATAATATTGGTGCAGCAGGAAGTCGGCTCAGAACAATAACAGCAAGCTGTCTGTTTATGTTATTGTGAAATTAAAGGAAAAATAAGACTCATATTAAATTCATAGCAATTCCAATTTATTAGATCTATTTTAACCCTTGGGACCTTAGATCATAAGAAAGTAGCATGCAACCATCCTCATTTCATCAGCCCAATCTAATCCGGCCAAATCTAGTAGACACTTCAGTGGATACCTATATTGGTTTCCTATGTCTGCTGTAACAAATTACCATAAATTTAGTGGCTTTATACAAGAGAAATTTATTTTCTTATAGTTCTGGAGGCCAGAAAACCAAGTTTGTTTCACTGGCCAGAAATCAAAGTGTTGACTCAGCCACACTTCCTGTAATGGCTCTGGGGAGAAGTTATTTCTTGCCTCTTCTGCTTCTGATGGCTGCCGGCATTCTTTGGCTTGTGGCTGCATATGACTCCAAACCTCAAGGCCAGCATCTTTAATTTTCTATCTTCTTCGTCTTCTCATCACCTTCTCTTCTGTGTATTTAAAGATCTGCCAATCTTTATCTTATAAAAATACATATGCGGGCTTGGCACCTGTAGTTCAGTGGCTAGGGCACCAGCCACATACACTGGAGCTGGCGGGTTTGATTCCAGCCCTGGCCTGCCAAACAGGAATTGTGCTGGGCACCTTTAGTCCCAGCTACATGGGAGGCTGAGGCAAGAGAATCACTTTACCCCAAGAGTTTGAGCTGTGACGCTATGGCACTCTCCCCAAGGTGACATAGTGAGACTGTCTCAAAAAAAGAAAAAAAATATGCAAAATTTTTGCAAAATAAGGCAACATTCACATTTTTAAGCTACTGGAACTTGATATAATTGAGAACCTTGGTTTCAATCTAAACCTTGATATAATTGAGAGCCTTGTACCCAATCTAAACAGAAGATCGGGACTTGACATAAAATAATGCCTTCAATATAATTTTCTCTTTCTCTTTCTCAAGGCCTCAGTTTGTTCATCCTTCACATGGATATTGTATTCCTTGCATTACTGTGTCGTGGTAAAAATTAGATGAGATCGTGTTAGTAAAACTATTTTCTAAGTGATAAAGAACTATATAAATATAAAACAATGCTAGTATCTTAATATCAAATAAATTCAAATTACATTCTAACAAAGGATTGATAAACTTTACAATGATTAATAATAATTGTAATAACAATGATAATAGCATAACTAAATAGTTGGAGGGAATCTGGTGAGTCATAAGGTTTTTCTCTTTTGTCCTCTGTTTCCTTATTTTTTAAGTGTAGATAATAATAGCACAAACATTTAAAATTTATTTTGGGGATTTAATTACATGAATTCACATACATAAAATTTTTAGGAAGTGCTAGGTATATAGTAGAGTTAGTAATGGCAATAATAAAATAACAAAATTGTTGGAGGTCAAGGGTCCCAATTCCCTGATCCTGGTTGACCTGGTTCAATTACTCGTCTGAGCTATAAAGTTCAACCAAGACACAGTGGTAAGTGAAAGCAAAAATGAATGGAAATAGAAAATAAAACTGGAGCAGTACAGGCAGTCTGAATAGAGAACAAAAGTAACCTGCACAAGTTTCATTTTAACAAAGAGAATTTTTATTTAGGAAGAACAAAGAGAAGATTTAGAGCACTTCCAAAGACAGCTGGAAGTGGGTCCCTCTCATGAAGGAGTAGAGGTGAGAGAGACAGGGGTGCAAAGGCAGTATAGAAGTTTAAATTCTCTTTCTCTCCATCTGAAATTGGTTGCAGGTCTTTCATTGGCCTCTCTCCAGGCATTATTGCCCTTTTCTATTAGGTTATTGATTATTATCTTTCAGTTGGTCATTGGTTACCCAAGTTACTTCAGTCCTACGTTTTTATGGGTCCTCCAGACTTCCTTGTTCCATTGGCCAGGCTTTCCTTCCATCCCTTTTGAAACCCCCTTATTAGTGTTCCTTCTCAAAAATAATTAATAAAGAGCTCTGAGTAATTCCAATAATATGGTATTTGGAAAAATAATGTGCATAGAAATAGGAAGGAGACTCTAGAACCAGTGAAATGAGATTGTTAAGTAATGGTTTGATGTAACTTTCAAATGGAAAATATTGTTTTTGATTGCCCGTGCTTTCAAAATATTTTATTTTTCATTAACATTTAAAGTGTATACATCTTCTCTTAGCATCCAGTATTTGTATTAATTAATTGTGTACTGACAACTATAAGAGCTTTGAAGAGTGCCATAAGCATAATTCATAGAATAACATCAGGATTCTGTGCAGGCCATTGAAGGGATGGAGTGAAGAAAATGTTAGGATTTCTGACCTTCATATTTGAACACCCTATGAATCTTTACACATGGTAGAAAATTAAGTTACATGGAACAAATATACATAATAGAGAATTTTTAAGTAAGTTCTATGAAAAGCATTATGGGAGTCCACATCTGGTAGAAGAGGCCAGAAAAGTCTTCATAGAGTAGATGATAATTGAGCTGAGTCTAGAAAGATAAGCAGGAGTACACTTTTTGGGCAAAAGTGGAGAAACATATTTAGACCAAATAGGCAAAATACAGGGACATGAAGGAACATGCTAGATTCAGGAAACTGATTAACTGTTAAAAGTAGAGTTTAGTGATTATTTGTTTTATTCTTGGAGTTCACTTTGAAACGATAGAAACAATTCTATGAAGGAATTTTCTCTTTATCTTGAGTGATGTGAAAAGACTTTTATACTAAAAATTATAATGTAATTTAATTTTAGGAAAACATAGCTTGGGATTTGAATATGTTGATCAAGATGGTATCCTGAAGTGTGGAATATTTTCTGTATCTCTTCATTTACTACTAAATGTATTGAAGACATTTTATAACACCTAGAAAATAGAGAGTTTTTCCCCTCATTTCCATGGTATTTCAAACTTTCAGTAAATGTTACATGTGAGAGAATGTATATTATGAAATACCACTAGCAGGATGGTAAAGAGATTCCTCAATTCCTCCTATCCCAACTTCTCTACAATTGTAGTAACATCTTTTCTCAGAGTGAACTGTGAATATAAGGATGGACTTTAGAGCAGTGGCAGGGGATGGTGAGGTAAATTCCAGGCTAAATGCCAGAACCATCATAGTAAAGAGGAAGTCAGGTAGACTTTGCCCACAGGGATCTAGAAGACCCGGAAAATTGCTGCATGTATCTCAGAAGTATTGCAACATTGGCATCTAATTCACAAAAAATAAATTCCTCAGAAATTGCTTAGAACCTTATCTACCATGACATTCACATGAAATATTGAAGTTTCAAAACATAAGTACGAATATTTTTATATTCACATTTTACTTTTGTTGTTTACAATTCTTTCATATTTTATTCTCATCTATTTTTCCTGAGATTGATAAAACTGACATGTGACAACAACTGCTGACAGACACAATATTGTTACAATGAGTTAGGATCTACCCTGAAGATTAGCAATTTGGGTATCACAACACTCAAACTTTAAATAAGATTTTAAAATATTCTGTTATTGAGAGTATGTGGAGAACACAAAATATAATCAGAATATTCTAAAAATAAGAGAACTAGAGTCTTTAGAAATTAAAAAAATGCTTACTAAAATTAAAAAATACATTTCATATAAAATACAGTCAATAGTGACAGTAGATTAACTATTGTATTAAATTTGATGATTAGAAGATGACTTTGAAATCAAAACTACATGGTAGTAGACCAATGGAAGAGAACAAAAGGCATCAAAAATTCACACACTTACAGTCAATTAATTTTTAACAAAGATGCTGGAAACACACAATGGGTAAAGAGGACAATCTCTTCAATAGATGCTTCTGGGAAAATAGGATATACACATGTAGAAGAATAAAAGTAGATCCTGACTTCATACAAAAATCATGTCACAATAGATTAAATACTTAAGTGTAAGACCTGAAATTTTGAAAGTACTAGAAGAAAACACAGGGGAATAAATTCATGACATTGGTCTGGGCAATGATTTTTTAGATATTAGCTAAAAAGCATGAGTAATAAAAGAAAAAAATAGACAAATGGCAGTACCTCAAACTAAAACTCTTTACACAACAAAAGAATCAATAGAATGAAGAGACAACCTTAATAATGGGAGAATACGGTTGCAAATCATATACATAACAGAGACATCATTTTCAAAATTTAGAAAAAACTTAACTCGATAGCAAGAAAACAAACTAATTAAAAATATACAAAGGGAGTGAGTAGATATTTGAAAAGACATACAAATAGTCCACAGATGTGAGAAAATGCTGAAAATCATTCATAAAAAGTAAAATGCAAATTAAAAACACAACAAGATACTACTTTCTTTCAGAATGGCTATTATGAAAAGGAGAAAAGATGGATGTTGGAGATGCGTACAGAAAAGGGAACCCTTGTATGCTTTTGGTGGAAAGGTAAATTAGTACCGCCGTTATGGAAAACAGTATGAAAGTTTCTCAAATTGAAGCCACCATAAAGTCCAGCAATCCAACTCTGTTCATATATCCAAGTGGTACTTAATCAGGATGTCAGAGAGATATCTGCACATCCATGCTCATTGTAGCATTATTCACAATAGCCAAAATATGGCATCAACCTAAATGTCCATCAGATGAATGGGTAAAGACCGTGTGGTATATATATGCACAATAGAATACTATTCAGGCTCAAAAATGAAGGAAATCCTGTCAATTAGAACAGCATGAATGAAGCTGAAGGAAATTATGTTCAATGAAATATGCCCAATACAGAAAGACGAATACTGCATAATCTCAGTTACACATGCATGTGAAATCTAAAATTGTCTAACTAATAGAAACAGAGAACAAAATGGTGATTACCAGAGGCCAGAGAATGGGAATATTGGGAATATGTTGGTTAAGGGAAATAAAATTTCAGTTAAACAGGAGGAATAATTTTGAGAGTAGGATTACATAATAATAATATGCTATGATACCTATGATTAATAGCATTATATTGTATAATTAAAAATTGCTGATGGAATAGATGTTAAAGGCTTTTACTGTAAAAATGATATATGTGTGAGGTAATGCATGTGCAAATAGCTGGATTGAGCCATTCCACAGTGTATGCATATGATATAATGTTCTATGTGATAAATACATACAATTTTTAAATGAGAAAGATAACCTTGAAATATCACAGAATTTAGAATCACATAGTTTGGACCTATAAAGTAGAACTATAACAATATATTTTTAAAACCAAGAATTTACTTATTTATTGGTTTTCAGAAGTGATATTTTACGTATTAGCAATGCTGAAAGCACGGTGCCCTTTGTTTTGCATTGAGTTACATCTTATTGTTGATGACTTTATAGACTTGTTGAAAATGAGACATAGTAGTGTCAGAAGCATTTTAAAAAGGAACATTCAAAGCAGAAGACTGAGAAGTAATGATAAAAAGAGCTAACAAAGGGAGAGGGCCAAGATGGCACCCTGGAAACAGTACCCAGCATTCGCAGATGTACACCTTTGGGTGGGTCATCCAGGACACAGGACTAGGATTCAAGAGAAGTGACGGGATTAACCAAAGGCAATGGAGAGTAAAGAAGGTGACCCACTCAGCCAGATTGCAATGGCCTGAAGAGGCATCCACCTGAGGGGAAGGAGCAGGTGAGAACACACTGGGGCTCCATGCTTCCCCTTTGGACTTTGCAATCTCAGCTGCAGGAGGATCCCTTTGCCTCTGTGGGCCACCAGACTAACACAGGGAGTTCCTGCAGACTGCACAGTGGCCTTCCCCCAGAGAGGGGGCACGGCAGGGTCCTGCAGACTTCTGAACACTATGGGCTGTAGCTGGTGCCACTCTTGGGTCCAAATCCTGAGACTTGCCACTGCCTGGGGGACAGGCCACCTCCATGGCCTCCTCTCTACTGCTGCTGCACTGGAGAGGGAGGGGAGGCTGGGCATTCTCACACACCCTGGGGACAGCCTGCAGTGCTGCCCCAGGCAGGAAAAACCCTCACGGCCACTGGCCCTGCTTCTGCCACTAAGGGGTGCTTGCCCCACTGCTACCACTACCACTACTGCTGCTGCAGTACCCAGGCACTAGTGAATGCCCACAGCTGCCCTACTCTGGTGCCACTATGGAGAGGGACTCATTCTGCTCCCACTTGAGATTTCAGCAATGACCTGGAAACCTACCTACCCATCCACATAAATATCCTTTAGCACTTTCTAGGACTGTGGTAATCACAGGTGAATAGGGAGATGCGTAACCACAGCAGTGTTACAGGCTCACTGAGAGTCTTCCCCTTTCCTGCCTGAATATTCTTGCAGAGGATGCCACTAAAATGGCAAGCGTGCCACTAAAATGGGCTCAAGATCTAGGAATTACCTAGCCTAGTCCACTACCACTGGAACCTGACTACATTCCCTGGGTCTAAACTCCAACTGACCCAAATTTCTAGCAGCACTACAGTGAGTACTTACTGGCATGAGTCCAAAGGCACTATACTTGACACTCTCCATAGCAAGATACAGAGCACACAGCATAGAACTATAAAAAATAGATGAAAGAAATCATAGATAGCACAAACAAGTGGAGAAGTATCACATGCTCATGTATTAGAAAAATCAATATTGTTTAAATGTCCGTTTTAACCCAAATGGATATACAGATTCAGTGGAAATATTATCATAATACCATTGTTGTTTTTCACAGAACTAGAACAATCCTAAAATTCATATGGAAAAACAGCAAAAATGAAAAAAGATCCAGAATAGCCAAAAGCAATCCTAAGTGGTAGGATAAGGGCTATGATTATTAAATTCACAGATTATTTCAACTAAGCAGGGTGAATACGTTGGAAAGCTACAAAGCAATCATAAATTGAAGACATCGTGAGGACCAAGCAGAAGGAGTTCACTAAAGTTAAGTGCACCCCAGATATGCATAATTGAAGAGTCTGTGGTTAAGTATCATAAAAATATTTTAGTCTGTGTAGTATACACGACACACTCCCACTTGGATAAGAGACAATAGTATAAATGGCAATTCAGTCATCGCAGAGTGCCTCACAGAGCAGTGATTGGCAGTGTAGAGGAAGGACTCTGTTTTAGAGTCCCCCGAGAGAGATTCCATAGGAGGAGCTTGAACAAACATATACAAAATATAGACACATTTAAAAAGAGCTGGAAAAAAGACCTGCCGAATTAATACAGTGTAATAATAGAACTCAGTGGGATTAGTAATAGTCTTTTAAAATTTGAGTTGCTGATATCCTAATGTTACAAACTATGTTGAATTTAATGTAAAAGTTAAATGCAATTAAATGTTACTTGAAAAAATAATAAAAGATCAGGGACTACAGGCTTGTTTTGGGAAAATTAAATTTTCAGTTTCTTGAAGCTTTTGTTAAAGATGCAATCTTGTAGATAATTCTCAAACATTCAGTAATTATGGAAAGAATACAATGAACCATCCTTTCTTTTTTTAAACTCCATACTATAAGCTATTATAGGAACTATGTGTAGATAATTGTCCTGCCATACCTCTGCTCTGGGATTTGTGTTTGGCACATAAGAACACTCTATTACTTAGGAAGAAAGGAATTAACTGATTCAACACGCATTGATCAGTACTATATAGAGTAATAGCATTTGGCTTTGGGATTTAACACTGCTCAGTTTCAGGATTTCACAGCTTAATGAGACTAGCATTCAGGCTCATGGATTTCACAGTCTACTTGGAAAGTCAGACAAGAAAAATATCATAACCATATGGTATGATGATTAAAGTTTGTACAAAGTGCTAAGCCAGCATAGAATACCCAACTCTTGCCTTGGCAGGTTGAGGAAAACTTAACTAGGGAAACTCTTCTTAAATTTCTGTATCCCAAATGAAAAATAGTGTGAGCTTCTGGTAAACTTTTATTTTATTTGAGAACTTAAGAATCCTGAATTAAGCCTGCTGCTTACCTATTTATCCAGACTTTCATTCATTTATTCATGCCCCACATATTGTTGACTATGTATGTATAGTGCTAGAGACATAGAGATAAATAACACTACTGCTCGGGAAGCTAGATGCAGGCAGTCCCTGATTTATAATGGTTCCACTTATAGTTTTTCTACTTTATATTGGTATGATAGTGATATGCATTCAGTAGAAACTGTACTTTGAATACCAACACAACCATTTCTGGTTTTCAATTCCAGTATAGTATTTAATCAATTACATGAAATATTCAACCTCTTATTATAAAATGGACTTTGTCTTAGAAGATTTTGCCCATCTTCAGGTCAATACAAGGATTCTGAACATGTTTAAGGTAGGCTGGGCTAAGCTATGATGGTCAATAGGCTAAGCAATGATGGTCAGTATAATAAATGTATTTATACTTACAGTATTTTCAACTGAGGATGGGTTTATCAGGACATAAGCTCATCATAAGGTGAAAAACGTCTATATAAATAAATACACTTTCCATATTTTCTATGATATGCCTAGAGCAGAATGCAGAAGCATAAGTCAATAGGCTAAGTAGCTATGATGTATGTCACTGTGGATTTATGTACTAATTCCTAAGGGGGAGTTAACTCAGCCTAATTGTGCAGGAGGTGTCATAAAATAATTTAAAATGGATCTCCAGATAATATGAATTGGGTTAGAAAGATGAGCAGGAGTCAGCTAAGTGGATGGACTATGGAAGAGAGAGCAAGGGACATTTTTATAAGAAGTAAACTACTTTAAAAAGATCACCTAAAAGGCAAAAGAACTTTTTGTGTTCATAGGGCTGCATTATGTTAATATATTTGAATAGTAAGTTAGGTTTATATGTACTTATTTGATTGTATTTATTTAGAAAGTAGCCTACCAGTGAAGACTACAAGTAGAAAATATTTTCATGTTAAAAGGAATACTAGAAGGGTGGCACCTCTGGCTCAAAGGAGTAGGGCACTGGCCCCATATGCTGGAGGTGGTAGGTTCAAACTCCAGGTTTGAGGTGGAGTGGTAGGTAGCCAGGGTGGTAGGTAGCCCTGGCCAAAAAACTGCAAAAAAACAAAACAACAAAAAAAAAGGAACACTGGAAGAAGAGTGGAGAATACATTGGAGTTTAAGTAACTTAAAAGAAATTAGAAGGTATGTAGCATTTCTTGAAAGAAATGATAAATGTCTAGAAACCAATCTAATAGCAGTGTGGACAGAAAAATGGGTTAGTAATTTTAGAGCTACTGAAAAGATAAAAAAAATTTACAGCTACTTGTTTCCTATTTTGTCCTGTTTCATGAAAAATGTAAGGCTGCTTACACAGATAAGCATATAAAATGCCACAAAAAAAATATGGAGATTGGTGATTGATCAATTAGAAGTTTTTTTTTTTTTAAGACAGAACCTCAAGTTGTCACCCTGATTAGAATGCTATGGCATCACAGCAACCTCCAATTCCTGGACTCAAGCGAGTCTCTTGCCTCCGCCTCCCAAGTAGCTGGGACTGCAGGTGCCCGCCACAATGCCCGGCCATTTTTTGGTTGCATCTGTCATTGTTGTTTGGTGGGCCTGGGCTGGATTCGAACCTGCCAGCTCAGGTGTACGTGGCTGGCGCCTTAGCCCGTTAAGCCACAGGCGCCGAGCCAATCAATTAGAAATTTGACAAAGGAAAAAGTAGAAAAACATGGCAGTCCCTTGACATTTTTGCTTGGAAAATAGACAGATGCAATTCTTCTTTACTGGGATAGTAAAATTTTCTTTCCTGGAAAGTTAGTTCATCTTTGTGCACATTGACTTTGAGATACCCATGAATCATCCAGATGTGGATACCCAAATGATACTTAGATATTTTTATTTAAAATTCAGGAGAATGTTCGGAGGGACACTAACAATGGTATAGTAACAAATATTTCTTCCAAAAACGATTCAGAACCCCAAAGTCCAATGGTTGACAACAATAGGGACATATTTCCTGCTTCTGGGTCTATGAATTGGATGTAACTCTGTTGGCCTCAACTGAACCAGTCGTCAGGCTGTGGTTGATCTCAGTACTACTTCGCGTATCTTCTTATCCTGGGATTAGCAGCTCCCATGGGATATTCGTCTCATTGTGGATGTTAACAAGCAAAGGGAGTGAGTAAAAGTGCTTAGTGTCTCTCGAGGCATCAGCGAGCACTTAGCAAATTACTCTTAAGCTCATGCTCCACTAACCAAAGCAAATTACTTAGCCAAAATCACATCAAAGGGGCCAAGGAGTATACTCCACCCAGAAGGAAGTATGGAAAGAGTAGAGGAGAAAGGGTACGGGGAAAGGGAGTATTCTGAACAAAACAAAAACAACAAAAAATGCAATCTCCATCATCTAGTGTGGATTAATAGGATGACATCTCTTGGTGATAATGGTAAAATAAGAGAAGACAATGACAGAACCCTCTGAACACAATATTTAAGGACTGAAAATAAAGAATGGATGGAATAAAATCAGGAAAAGAGAGAGTCCCTGAAGTCAAAGTAGTAAAGCATTAAAGAACAGGATAAGAAACCAATATCTCATCCGAGGCAGAGTCAAATCAGGAATTGAAGAGCCTTTTGCATGTCAACTTGAAGGTCATTAATAGACCAGTTTGGGGATAATATTGGAAACAAAATAGATTATAATAAGTTGAGAAGTAGATAGGAAATGAGGAACTAACTGTAGGTCACTATAAATTACCCCTTCAAAAATCTTGTTAGTGAAGGTTTGGAAGTCTGAAGTTGGTAGACTACTTATGTTTGAGAAAGTGATATTTATCTAAAAACTTCTTAAAAAGTTAACCCAACTTATAAAGTTAAACCAAATGAAAAAGATTATTTCCAAAATGATTTCCTATTTGAATATAATAATAAATCAAAACACCCTATACTTCTTTATACCTTGAAATCCATTTAAGGTCAGCTATATATAATCAGATCAATTTATAGTTATAATTGTAAAATCTAGCAAACAGAAGTTTTTTTCCTGTATGCCACTGATATTGTACTATAGCTTTATAAATGTTCTATTAATATAATCTAGTTTTCAAATTTAAGGAAATTTTCAGATGAAAAAATGCATGTATAAAAACCTATGTATATGTCCATCAATTCACCTGAGAAATACATTAAATATATTTATATGAGGTGTAAAAATCATGTTGTTTACTCTAAATATTCATTTTGCACATTTATTTAAAGGAATAAAAATTTGATTGAATGGGCCAAGTTTGAGGATTTCCATTGCTATGAGTTTGCTATTTTGTATGTTATGTTTTTTTAAAAATGTAGAAGCATCAACTGAAATTACTACTCTGTGTGGAAAACCATCAAGATAAGCAGGAAACTGCATTGAAAAGGAGAAAGGAAAGAAATTTTTCAAATTTTCTTTTAGGCCTAAAGTGATAAGGGTTGAAAATAATTGTGTGTGCAATGCTTAAATGTCAGGACATTTGGGACCATAATTGGAAAGAATAACATTCAATGATATTTTCAGAAATTACTCAATTTCTAAATCTCTTGTATGCCCATTCAACATTCTTCAGGGACATTGAAATAGACTCCTTTTTTCCTTCTAAACCCCTGCTATCCTAGTTTATCCAATGTTATCTACAATTTTCCATTCCTCAGATTCTTACAAACACAGTGATAGGTAGATGTAAATTAAAAATTCTGAGGGTTGCTTTAGCTTATTCTCTAACACTTTTTTTACTTTACCAATGAGCTTCAGACCATTAGGAAACAAATTTTAACACTGAAGGAATGAATACCTTGTTCTGATTTTAATGCTATTTAAAATCATTTACTGCTCACTGCAGCCTTGAACTCCTGGACTCATGCAGTCCTTCTGCTTCAGCCTCCTCAGTAGCTATAATTACATGTGTGCACCATCATGCCTGGGCTAATTCTTCTTAGTTTTTAAGAGATATAATCTCACTATGTCTCCCAGGCTGGTCTTGAACTCTGAAATGTCCTCCCACCTCTCTCATCTCTATTCTTATTGCATCTCTTTGTAAATACCTACTTTAACACATATTGAACCGCATTTGTTTTTATGTTTCTTTTTCCTTTGAGGAAGTGATCAGATTATTGAGCTAACAAAGTTAATACAATTATATGACTTACTGGGCTTTTAATACTTTTTAAATAAATGAACAAATAATAAATGAATAGGTGTAATTATGCAAGAAAAGAAACAATAGTAAAATCAATGTAGTTTTTATTTCTTTTCTCTGCCTTTTGGTGTCAGAAATGTATATTAATAGATAAAGTTGGATTAGAAGCATGTGATGGGCAAGGGAGGGGAAGGGTGGGGAGAGGTTGAGGTGGAGGGAGGGTAATTGGTGGGGCCACACCTATGGTGCATCTTAGAAGGGTACAGGCAAAACTTACTAAATGTAGAATACAAATGTCTTCATACAATAACCAAGAAAATGCCATGAAGGCTATGTCAAACAGTTTGATGAAAATATTTCAGATTGTATATGAAACTGGCACATTGTACCCCATGATTGCACTAATGTACACAGCTATGATTTAATGATAATAAAAAAACTATAACAAAAAAAGAATAGTGGAAAAATATATAATGTTATAACTGATAGTGGGCACAAATCTATGAACATTCTGTAAGCTAAGTAGAGTTATTTTTCATCGCATGCCAACTATCCTATTGTTTCAATATAAAATTTCAGAGTAAAAGTGATGCTCCTCTTTTCATAAATTTACTGCCCTTATGCTCATATTCCATGCAACTAGGAGAAAAGGGCCTCCAAATGCAGTGAAAACTAAAGAGGGAAAGGGAAGATGTCCACGGAAGTCATAATGACTATAAGTCTTACAAAAAGGGAGCAATGCAGAGCTCTCCAAAGTTGCCAGAGTGACACCATGTAGAGGAAAACACAAAATCACTTTTTGTTCGGTGAAATTAAAATGGTTGCACAGGCTCTTGGCAAGAACTCTTTGACCCTATTGAAAATCAAGTTTCTGAGACTGGAAAGCAAACACACAGTGGTGCTATCAGGGTGAGTGGAGAGAAGATTCTAAAGGGAGAACCAATGTGTCTGCTGAGGTTTGTCACTGAAGAAGTAAAGATTAGAATAACAAAACAAAACAAACCTCCCTTGGGTTTGCACTATAGATGCAAGAAACAAAGCATCCTTGCACTTTTTGTCTGCCTGATTGTGGCAGGCTGGATTGAGTGGGGGATACAAGATGTATAAAAACTCAGAAATAACCTTGTAAACAGTGAAGACCCTGTTTTATTCTACAAAAGAATACAAAATATGAGGCTTTTCAAAACCTCCTATCAACTATCTCACAAAGCACTCATACCTGCACCAGAAGAAGATCCTTGCTAGCCTACAGTAGTGCTCTGTCCTCCTCTACATAAATTTCTTGCTATTAACAAAGCCAAAAGGAATTTTATTAACAAGATGAAGTATAAACAAAAAGGAAACTATCCAGGACAAAAGGAATAAGAGAAACAATTAACAAATGAACATTCATTTAAGAGAAGTTATCATGAACCAGATAAAAATTGTGACCAAATTTGCAGCTATACACTAGAGAAAGAAACATTCTTATCCTCACAATAAGGAGTAAACTCCTGTGCCTTTTGAAGATAAGCAAGAGATTAATGAAAAAACCAATGGCAAAAGGACCTGAGATGAGCATTTAGCCTTTTCAACTTAAGGACCAAGACTAAATAAAGTAAACCTATTCAATGGAAGGACCAAACAATTATGATCTCAGACAACGAAAGTTAAAATCATTTAAAGAGTAAAAATGGACTTGGCACCTGTAGCACAGCGGTTACATTGCCAGCCACACAACACCCAGGCTGGCAGGTTTGAACCCAGCCTGGGCCAGTTAAACAACAATGACAATAACATCAACAACAAAGAAAAAATAGCCGGGCATTGTGGCAGGCATGTGTAATCCCGGGGTACTTGGGATGTTGAGGCAAGAGAATCGCTTAAGCCCAAGAGTTTGAGGTTGCTGTGATGCCACATCACTTTACCGAGAGTGACACCGTGAGATTCTGTCTTTAAAAAAAAAAAAAAAGAGTAAAAATGATAGTACTGACGTACTCTATGAGGAGAATTGGCAAAAAAGAGTAGTGCTTATAAAGTATGCAGATTGCTTTACCCTTTAAATTTAATAGGTCAAAAGGTATTATTGTAAACTTGATGAAGTCAGAAAAGGATATAAGTGCATTTAAATGTGTAAAGAGGAACAGTAGAATTACCAAATTAATAATATAACGAGATTAAATTTGGTAATGGAGGGATATAAATTCTTAAGGAGAGGAAAAAATAGAAATTTAGATGAAAGTAATCACAGGAAAACTCCTGTGCCAGTGACTTTTATACCTACTGTTATATTTGTTTTCCTTTTCTTTGGATCATAGAAATTGGTCCCTGCAAATTTCGTTTCCTAGGTCCCTACCTTGGCAATTGTATCCCTTGGCTACCTGGAGACTTCCATTGTCAAGCACTCAATTCACCAATAACGGAATCTAAAACTTAGCCCACAATATAGCATTGTTCAGAGAAGTGAAGGGCAGCCAACTACACTGTGGAAAATTGATTACTTTGAATATCTTTCTTCACTAAGGTGAAGGGTTTTTCCTCACAGGTGACTATGCACCTACTCTATGTATACATTTTATTGGTATTTCCAGCCTGCACACTTCTGCCATCCCTACCACTATTGGATTTACAGAATGCCTTAGAAGCCATCTGTATCCCACATGCTCCTTCCCATGTAAATAATTGGTCTTATCAAAGACCCCACATTTAGAAATATCTGCCTTATAGAAATGTGGGATAGCTTACTGAAATCTGAGTTATAGTGTTGGCTGCTGTTCTGTAGGAATGATGTGAACTTTGATCTATTGACCAATGTAGAACCACTACCCTACCTAAAATTCATATATTCAGGAACTCAGGGGTGGAAGTGAAAGTCACCCTCTCAAACTAACTAATTATCTACTAGCATAATTTTTATCTTCAGTTCTCATAACTCCACTTTTTGCTGCTTTAATAATCTTTATTCCCAAAGGAAAATGCTTGTATCAGGGACATATCAATGGTACCATTGAATTTAGAAGTTGGAAATGCCATCTGGACTCTATCTGGACCTCAAAAAATTTGGTGGAGTGCTGCCTGATGCTTACATATTAAATAGTTGAATGATAGACTTCAATGACCCAGCAAAGGCAGTCCAATTATGAAGCAGACTCTTCAGGAAGATGTCATAGAAGAAAGACTTCTGCTTTCAATGAAACATTTTTAAAAAGATAAAAGACATAAGAATAAATCTAATAATGCATTGACAAGATCTCTACGAAGGACTCTGTAAAATGCTATTGTAAAACACAAAAGATGACTGGAATAAATAAAACAAATGCTTTTGAACTCATTCACATAATAATGGATATTTTCTCAATTAACATATAAATTATCAAAAGCCCATCTCAATAAAAGTAACAATAGAATTTCTGAAGAATGAGAGAATTTTATGTATTTAAAAGACAAGTAAGAGTAGCCAGAAAACCGGGGAGGTGGGACAGGAGAAATCAATCAATAGGTACTCATAACAGTAATCAAAATATAAAATGAAGTCAGAGTAATTAAAATGAGGTGGTAGTGCACAAATAAAAAGTAAAACTAATAAAAATTCATAAAAGATGCAAAAATATGTTTACTTTAGAAAATTAGTAAGTAATGGAGATGTCATATTTTAGTGGAGTGATATTTCACTTGATTCTATTTAACTGGATTAAATATATTTTTCAAAAGCTTAAGAGTTAAGTTATACTTAATGTTCAAAGTTTTCTCTGAATATAAGACTAGATAAAACAGTATCACTGTTTCCAATACTGATAATGTGATAGCCATGTGCTTTATCATCTAATTTTTTCCATTATATTTTATATCATCTTTGTCTTAGTCGATTTTTTAAAATTTCAGATTAACATATGGGTACAAATGATTAGGCTACATGGCTTACATTTGTTAGGCAAAGTCCCAGTTGTAGTTGAGCCCCAGGAGGTGAGCCATATTTAAAATCAATTTTATAACATTTTGCAACTAATTCTATTATCTTTTTAAATTCATGACAAGTATCATTATTATTATTATTATTAGGATGTTATTTATAGAGACACAGAATAATCCCTGGCAAATTTTAATTCCATTTTACTTACCTGGGAAGTAATGCTACCTTCAAATCACAATTATTAATGCTAAATACGAAGTGAAAAATTAAATTTAAATTGCTTTTATTGAACTTAATTGGATTTTTAAAAAATCACTAACCTATCTGTTATCTTATTTTGCCTAAAAGTAAGTTTTTTGTTCATTAATTTTTCAAGCACCTAACTGCTTGATTGATAACTGATTGATTGATACAAGTATTGAGTTCTTGCCACATTTAAATTATAATAAATTCTTATACCTGGAACACACACACAAAAAGACTAAATACTTTTGCCTCCAAATCAGAAAAAATACACAGATGTCTGATATTCATCATTATATTTGTGGCCCTACATAAATAGTATGCCATAAAAAGGAAATAAAAACCATATATATTAGGAAGAAGGAAACAAAACTATATTTATAGACTACATGACCAAGTACGAAGTTAACCTGAAGGAATCCACAAAGACCTATGACAACTAAGGTTACTTTAACAGTTCTATTTTGAATATTATCAACATATGAATTCTAAATAAAGATTTAAAAAGACCAAGTAATAATGGAATCATTATTCCTATTCCTATTCATAGCACATACTATGAATTTATATAAAATTTTAAAATAAAAACTAATCTATAGTTATAGAAATATGTATATAAATAAACAACTCTAAATAAATAAAATTTTAGAAAAACTAATATTTGGTTATAAAATTTAAAATAATGGCTGCTTCAGAAGGTGAACAGGAAAGAAATGATTAGAAAGGGGGATGAAGTGACTGAGTGAGAGAAATATTCTACATCACATATTATAAAACTTAAAATGGCTTCATTTTACTGTATTAAATAATGCTTCACTATAGTTGAGATAAAGGTAATGAACAGAGTTAAAAGAAATTACATCATAGAAAAGTATTTGCAGTATACATTCAAGACCAAATGTTCAATTGTTTAAAATATAAAGAGAACTAATAAAATTCAAAGAAAAGCCTAGTAACTCATACAAAAATACGCAAAGCATAGATACCAAAAGAAGAATAATACAGAATATAAAAATATATTTAACTCATCTGTAAGAAAAATTTAAAGTAGAATTATGGAGAGATAATATTTTTACCTAAATTCTTAGTAGACTTCAAAAAAGTTAAATACTGTTGGTGAAGTCTAGGAAAACATTTCTTCAGATATTTTTTGTTGGATAGCATTTTGACAAATTCTATCAAAAGAACTATAACTGTACTTTTGGTTTAAAAATCCTACATCCAGGACTGTCATTGCTAATCAACTAGCTTACGTCTGTGTTGATTTATATACAAGAACCTTCATTGCAGTGTTTTGTAATTATATAATAATGAAAATAACATGATGTCTACAACATTTGGTAACCTGAATAAGTTATGTTATATCCACAGAATGTACTACTATAGAGCCATTACAAAGAATAACAGCTCTGTATAAACTAATTGAAAGAAGTTCCCAGACATCCAGAGATAAAAGGTTAAGAGTCAAAGGTGTAAGATCACACACATAGCACACAAGGCATTCATGCACAAATAAGTGTCTAAGCCAGAGGGCAATTCTTTTAGGTAGAAAAGCAAAATACTGCTTTTTGTTTCAGCATTCTTTGCTCATATCATGATAACAAAGTGACTTTTTCCAAGGCTTTTGAGATTGTAGGAAATCCTATTTTTAGAAGAATTTATACTTTAAGTCTTAAGTAATTTCTAAATTAAATAATTAATCCTGTTTGCCCTTCAGATGCACATGCATATCAGAACAATGAAACATAAATAAATGTTATATTATGAGCTTTCACATATGTAAGAACTATACAATACAGAGGAGCATTTGTTCCAAATTCAGTGTATTTGTTGATCTGTTTAGAGTTCAGCCTTTGTCATGTTAAATTCCTGCTGTTATTTCAAGGACTTTTAATTAATGAGGTAATTTTGTGACCTATCAGGGTAGTGCAATCAGCCAATGTCTGTTGCATGAGCAAAGCATTTACCTCTGAAAAGAACTTTAGACAGTTCTGAAGGAGGAAATGCCCTGCTAATCCTGACTTCAGAAAAATATTCCAATTTTAGGTATTGGATTTTCTTCATGTTGCTGCTGATAATATCAACAAGTGCAATGCTTGAATGACTTTTTGGTGCACAGTGTTTGAAGTCATGTGTTTGTACTCAGAACAAAAGAAAGTGCCATTAGTGGAGGAAAAAAAACTTAAGAGATTTGACATAACAACAGTTACACCTATTTCTGTACCTAATTTCTGTGACTCCAAAGATTAAATCAACATTTTATAGTAGATTACATAGAAAGGTATTTAAAACTGACAAGGGGCCCAGGCACCGTGGCTCACGCCTGTAATCCTAGCACTCTGGGAGGCCAAGGCAGGTAGATTGCCTGAGCCCAGGAGTTAGAGACTAGCCTGACCCAGGGCAAGACCTTGTCTCTAAAAATAGCTGGGTGTTGTGATGGGCGTCTGTAATCCAGGCTACTTGGGAGGCTGAGGCAAGAGAATCGTTTAAACCCAAGAGTTTGAGGCTGTTGTGAACCATGATGCTACAGCACTCTACTGAGGGGCAAGAAAGTGAGACTGTACAAACAAAAACAAAACAAACAAAAAACTGACAAAACTTCTGGGTCCTCATTCTTGCTATGAGGTTTAATTATGTCAAAGTATATTTTGCTAAGTGTACATTGAAGTAGAGAATTTTTTTCTGTTGCCAGCCACTACATTTATAATGATAGCCAAATAAAAGGCAAATTAATTTAGAGATTTCTAAAAGAAACCAGAAGTTATATTTTATTCTTTTTTTTTTTTTTGAGACAGTCTTACTTTGTTACCCTCAGTAGAGTGCCATGGAGTCATAGCTCACAGCAACCTCAAACTCTTAGGCTCAACCTCATATTCTTGCCTCAGCCTCTTGAGTACCTGGGACTACAGGCACCTGCCCCAACATCTGGCTATTTTTAGAGATGGAGTCTCGCTCTTGTTCAGGCTGGTCTTGAACCTGTGAGCTCTGGCAATCCACCCATCTCAGCCTGTCAGGGTGCTGAGATTACAGGCATGAGTCACTGTGCTCGACCCTGTATTTTATTCTTATGAATTTTATATAAAAAGGAAAATGTAGTGTTATTCTAAATGCACCATAAATATTTAATATTATCCTTGAATTTCATAATATAATTTCTTAAAAAGACTTTAATAGACACAGTAAGGAAGAAAGAAAAGGAAAGAGAATATAAATTTGGCATTAATGCGTGCAGAGATAGGGGGAGGATTCTGTGAGGCAGACTCAGGTAAATTAAGAAGTCAAGGAGCAAAACCATAGAAGCACATTCTCAGAATTAAAGAAAATGAATGGAAAGGGGATGGATAAATGAAGGTTAGAGAAGACAGATAATTATTAGAGAATCCAGAGGTTCCAAAGTGCTAGGTAAATTACTCTTATCAACTGTTTCCCTGAGGGCGTGACTTCAGGGTGCCATTACCTCCTACTTATGATCACTATTCCTATTAAATGAAGACTTCATTTGCTCTTTATTTCAAGTAGTTCCCCAAGGGACATGTTTTTCTATGACTACTGGGGTTCTGACCACATCAATTTCAATGTAATGATGCCTGGATCTGACCTGCAGATCAGAAACTTCTATACCTACTCTCATTTTGCATCTTTTCTTTTCCCAGTGGCTGCAAGAGACAGAGTCAATGGTCTCTAAACTGGAGAATTCACAACTTTCTGAAAGTTGAAAGCTAAAATGTTGATGCCGTACTCTAAAGCCATTTCTCTATAATATGAAACAAATAACATGTAGTTGGGAATGAAGCTAAAAGGCAAACAGTGAATGAATTAATGTGTACAAATTTTATTATCCCCGGTAAACTCACTTAAGTGCAAAGTAGGAAACAGCAGCTGCTCATTCTCAATCTCCTTGATGTTTTAAGATTAGAAACAATATTTACTGTTGGATCAGGAAGGCAGTATATGAGATATGACAATTAAGTTTGCGAACTCATGCTTCAAAACTACTCATAGGTAGCGCCATATGGGCTACTGTGTTGTCAGAATATAAGAGCCATGAGTTGACCAAGACTTTCAGTTAAGATTTTCCTATTTCTCTGTTGATGTTTATTTTGTCTGCAAAGCATCTCATAGTTAGCCAATGATTTTGTCACATAATTTGATGAATTTTTGCAATGTTTCATCAGTTCTGCTCATTATTGGCCACCCTGATTTCTGTTCATCCCTGGCTCTTCCCTCAGAAAAAAAAATATTTAATCCATTTGCACACTGCTGTTTTCTTCACTTCATTGTCCTCATAAACTTGGAGTAACTTGTCACTCATTTCTTTTCCACTCTTGTCAAGTTTAACAAGAAGTTTATGAGTGTGTGTTCATTGCTCCGATTCAAGCTCTGACATTCTCACAACAGCACACAAAAACATGCAACAGCAATGAACTCCACTCAGCAAGACACCACCCCACACATCCAGCTGTGAGAAACCGATAGACTAAGGTTACGAAACCTTGCAGGGTTGTTTGTAGAGTGCTGCCAGCGTCAGTGCACCATGGCACATTCACGAACTTCTCAGAATGTACTTCATTTTATTTTCTAAAACAAAAACTTTCTGGTTTGTGTGGATTATGTACTTGCTATTCTGCAAAGCTGCTCAGCTATAATTCCTATTTAAACTAGTACGTGATAACATCATATGTAGCAAATGTTGCTGCAACCTGGAATTAAAATGGACTGATCTGAGCTCTGTTGTACAAACAAAGTGATAGCTGTGTAGTCAAAATTTGTCTTCATGTAACTGATTCTCGTTAAGACAAAAATGTATGGCAAAATGTCCATCTCTGCCTAGATAACTCTTGCCATTAAGTCATACACGTGTTCTTTCATGCACACATTCTTCATTGAGTCAATTATGCAACAAATATTTTTGAGCCCTGACACTGTGCAAACTTTGCAAAGTAGAGAGTACAGTAGGAAGAAAACGGATAAGGCATCAGTCTTCACAAAACTTTATTCCAGAGAGAAAGGTCTAAATTTAACAAATACACTGACAGGCATTTAATTACAAGTTGTGATACATAGGAACAGAGTATGAGCTACGAGATGGTGTAATAATCGGCGTCTCCTTTACATGGGTTAGTCAGAGAAGGCATTTGTGAAAATTGTCATTTAACATGAAACTCATTGACAAGAAAGGAACTATGAAAGCAAAATGAATGCTGGGAGATAAAAGTGGATTTATCAATGTAGCTAGGATAATGAGGAGAGACATTTGCAAAATTTGGAAAATGATGAAGAAATTTATTGGCAGTAATCAAAAACTGGTTAGCAGAGCTGGGACTCAGTGCATTGGAGTAGAGGAAAGGGGGGAGAAGCTGAAGTTAGGTTACACAGGGCCCCGGTGGCAAGGTCGAGAGTTGGGATTTCGTTGCTATGGAACATGTTAAAGTCGACTGGCCTGTGCACAAATTGAACTCATTAAAACTTTCACTCTTTTATTTGTTCATTCATTTGTTTATGTTTTAAGGGCTAATACACAAGTAACAAGAATCAATTAATAAGAGATGTCTCTCCTCATTCTTGGAAAAAAACATAATCAAATGGGGAAATGGGCAAATTTTACAAAATAAAAATAATGTAATAGAATTGCATTGCACTATAACATTGAAAGTGCAATAATGTTTTATTCAGCAAAGTGTTCAGGCTGTCAGGAAGGGGTCTGGAAAGTCAGCAAAGGCTTTTTAGAAAAGGCGACGCTTACCGTGGACCTCTGGAAGGGACAGCAGACGTTTGTCAGGTATGAGAGGCATTCTAATCATGTGCTCAGCTCTGGGTGGTTGCTTCCAGAGAAGTGTCTGGCAGGGATGGTGCTAGAGGAGGAGACGGAGTCAAGAAGTAGGCTGGAAACAAATTATAACATGCCTTAGTATCACACTCAAAGTTTTAAAAAGTAACCTACTAGGTCAAAGACTTCAATTTCAAGTAGAAACATGACTTGAAACAGGGACGGTTTTTAGAACGACTTTTTTTAGGTTTTTAGGGTAACTACTCTGGCCTTCCTTCTAGGCACCATTTAGGTCGTGGATGTCACTGTACTATGTGACTTCTTACCTCTGGGGAGATTGTAGTGGCACACTGACTTTATCCTGGGCATCATCCTCATAAGATCCCTGAGTAGTCAGAAACCTGAATTCATAGTAGGAGCTTCATATATGCTCACTGGATCTTATGTTAATTTCCTCATGTCGCTTTAATAAGTTTCCACAAACAGTGGCATAAAACAACACAGATTACGTTCGTTGGGTTTTGATATTCAGAAGTCTAATCTCAGAGTGTTGGCAGGGATACAGTCTATGTGGGAGCTTTGGGGGAGAATTTTCTCCCTTACTTTTTTAGTTACTGCACAGTACCTGCATATGTTTGTTTCGGCCCCTTCCTCCATCATCCAAGCTCACCCCTCCCAACTTCTGCTCACATCTCCTTTTTTCTGACTTTGACCACTTTGGATTACTCTGGCCAACCTGGATAATAGATGATAATCTCCCTGTCTCAAGGTCATTAACTTAATCACATCTGCAATATCCCTTTAGTATGTGAAGAAACATATTCACAGGTTCCAGGAATTAAGATGTGGACATCTTTAGGGCATTGTTCAACTTTCACAGTTCTGTAAATGTCATTGTCAAGTAATGAATTCTGAACACTTTGGGCCCCCATAAATGATTAAAGATTTTTATTTTCTCAATAAAAAGGGAGGTGGTATCACAAAACTTTAGAGGTGCTGAGTAGGAGACAAAAAGCTGCATGATTTCTCTGTACTTTCCTACCTAGTCACATTTCACTGAAGTGACATTGTCCCACTGAAAGGAATCAGGGAGACTTTGAAATGCTGCCATGTGCAGCCCCCTGTGATGCTGAGACCCAGAAGAGCTTTCCATCCTTTCTTCTCCTGAAGGGAGTCTGTCACGCTGTAGGAAGCCTCTTTGAAGAAGACACAGCTTTGGGGTTGCTGAGTGCTGGAACTTCTCAAAAAAAAAAAAAAAAAAAGAAAAGAAAAATACACTGCTCTTTTCATTTCCTGTCAACGAGGAGTTCAAGTTCAAAAGAATGTTCTGTTTCCTTCCTTTTTCATATGTCTATTAATAGGACTGTGCCAAGGCTTTGGTCAAGAGTTTGTAGTAGATTCATGCAACTAATGAGAATAGATTTAGGTTACCAGCTATTTCATCTCATTAGAGCAATTATAAAATAGTACAATGGAGGCATAATGGCTCCATGCATTTTAGTAGGATCTAATTTTTGTAAAAGGCAAAAGATTTATGCAATCTGAAGAGAAACCAGAGTATAGGGATCTAATTTTTGAAGACACCAGAAAGGTTTTAAAAGCATCAAGCCGCTAATCTTTATACTTTAATTAGTAAGAAGGTGGGAACACTTGTATGTCATTTTGTAAAATGAAGGCAATAGCTGTACAAGTGGCCAATTCAACCAGCCTGAAGATTTATTCTTTTTTTTAAAAAAATATTCATATGAAGGACCATTTAGAATCATGTCTAAAACTGTTGGTAGTCAAAAAGGAGTCACTGAGAAGGTTTGAGCCCAATTATATCTTGTGGCTTAATTTGTCAGAGCACATGTACCTAGGCAAAGAAATCAGCATTTTTGGAATAAATGGAGTTTACCAAAATAGAGAGATGATACTGGGTGTGGGAAGAAAGTTACAGTCCAGAGTCTAGGTGTTGGAGTCAATAGAAAATATTTAGGAGCAATGAAGTGGTCTGGGCCTGGAGCATAGACATTTACCTCTCGTCAATTCCCTGTTAGACATAGGTAGTTCTGGACTAGTTAATGATAGAGAAGTCTCAGAAATTCTATTTCTAAGATTTACTGGAACATTTGTAAATTAATTTCCATGTATTTAGACATCTTGACTCATTGCTTTTTCTTAATGAGTTTAATTTAAAATTTTACTGCTAGCTTGTAATAATTTGACCCATTGTTTGTACAAATGCAATTCATTGGAGTATTACTATTGCTTGAGATGTCTATTGATTTAAATGTGGTAACTGCCAAAACCCATGTCTTCTAAATTATCAATCAGCAATTTCAGATTTTCAGTTCCTTTGGCAAACCAAATGTTACTCATTCTCAGAATTTAATCATATTCATAACAATAAAGATGTCTAATAATTCATTAGTACTTTAGAATAAAATGCTTTATTCTTTTTATTTCCAACTTTGTACAATATGTTTGAAATTCAGAACACTTTTTTCACAAATAGAAAAGAGTAAGGAGGGATTAAGGTGACTGATGAACTTTTGAAACTCACTCTTTGGCTTAGCTGTAAGCCTCCTTGAGTTCCTTTGAGGTTTTTGATGAATGAAGAAATGAGATGTGAAGAGTTCTGGTTTCTGGTGGGAGAAAAGTAAAGAGGGCTCTGGGGTGTGGTGGGTTTATAAGTCAAGAGGGACCTAGAAATAATTTTCCATCCAGTAATACTTGTGTTTCTCTGAGTAATAACCTCTGAGATTCCAACACATGTTGTAATATAGGTTTGCCTCACCTCTGGCAAACATTTTGTAGGCTAGGGGATGATATTGGGCAATCTTACTACATTTTTTATTTTTCCCTTTTTATAAGCCATGCTTATAATAATGTGATGGGAAATGAGCATTCTACACTTTTCTAGAAGTATGTTTTATCACATCCTTTCTGAAGGGCATTTTGGCAAAATATATCAAAAGTCTTAAAATGTACATGATTTCTAAAGTAATACTTTCTCTTTTAGGTATTTTCTCTGAGGAAATAATCACAGACACGTGCAAAAATTTATCATCAAAATTGTTCTTCATTGTGTTCTTAATAGTATTGAAAGATTAGAAAAAACATGTGTTCACAATATGAATTGGGTGAAATGCCTTGAATCCATCTTGATACAATCAGAAATTATATACTATGTTAAATAAGGGGAAAATAGACTGTAGGTTAAATGGGAAGTTAATATTAGAATAATTCTGATAAAAAGTAACTACCTTATATAGATGGATAAAAGATAGTCTTCCTTTCTCTCTGCATCTGGGCAGGATCTGTATTTGGAACTTTTTTTTTTTTTTTTTTTGAGACAGAGCCTCAAGCTGTCACCATGGATAGAGTGCCATGGTATCACAGGTCACGGCAACCTCCAATTCCTGGGCCCAAGCGAGTAGCTGGGACTACAGGGGCCCGCCACAATGCCCAGCCATTTTTTGGTGGCAGTCGTCATTGTTGTTTGGCGGGCCTGGGCGGGATTTGAACCCGCCAGCTCAGGTGTACGTGGCTGGCGCCTTAGCCCATTGAGCCACAGGCGCCAAGCCTGTATTTGGAACTTTTTGATAGAAGCCACTGTCACGAAGTTAGGTGATGCATCACTGTGGTTTGGATTTGCATTTCCCTGACGATGAGAGATGTTGAGCTATAAACATTCCACTTAATATACAACTTGCACTTACGAATGAAGGCTGTACACCTAAGAAGGAAGGGGAAGCCAACAGAGGGTTTTAAGTGGGAGAGGGATGCTCTGATTAATGTTTTTATAGAGAACACAATGGCCCAGTCTGAGGAAGAAAACCAACATGAGGCCTGGGTGACTGTGGTGTGGATTAGTATTGTCTTGTAAATAGGAAAGTAAACAAATAGCACTAAAATTCAGTGGGGAAAAATTTATGAGCAGCAATGAAAGAGAGAAAATGGATACTTTATAATATAAGTTCTGAAAAGTAAAGGCCAAGGAGAAGCAAAGAATTTTATCATGATTTTTGTACAATGCTGAATGTTGCTTAACTCCACGCTCAGAAATTGGAAGTGCTACTGTGAAAGATAGTGAATCAAAAATCCAGTAATGTCTGACTGTGTTCATCCAGTGTGGAAAACAGGGATGAAATGCCTTTAAGAGCCTATGTATTCTTGAAGAATCTCACTGTGGCTTTCTGTTTTTATGGCCAGACAATCAATTGGGGGAAACAATTTGAAATGTAAGTGTGTATGTGTGTATATGTATATGTGTGTGTGTGTGTGTGTGTGTGTGTGTATCTTTATAACTTATAAATAACTTATTTTTATTATAATATATATTTATAATTATAAATATCCATGTCTCAAGAAATTTAAAGAGATATTCTAATAACATGAAAAACTATTGGAAAAATATTGAGTTATCCAACAATCAGGGTACAAATTAATATGCATTATATGATCCAGGTTTTTAAAATATTATACACATAAATATATTAATACATGCATTGGAAAAGAAGGAACTGTATACAAAATGTTAGCAGAAGATAATTCTGCATTGTATGGTACATTTTATTTGTTTCTTTGTACTTTTTAATACTTTATGAATGTATAAAACTGGTAGGTATTCCATAACCAGAAAAGTGCAAATCAAACTACTGTGAGATACCATCTTTATGCAGTTATGATGACGTCAATTCAAATGACAGGGAATAACAAATGCTGGTAAGGATCTAGACAAAGGGAAACCCTTGTACATTGTTGGTAGAAATGTAAATTAGTATAGCCACTATGGGGAACATTTCAGAGGTTCTTCAAAGACTAAAAATAGAAATACCTTATGATTTAGCAATTCTGCTGCCAGATATATAGTCAAAAGAAAGGAAATCAGTATATGAGAGGTATACTTGAACTCCCTTGTTTATTCACAATATCCAAGTTTAGGAATCAACCTGTGTTTCTTTAATGAATGAATGGATTAAAAAATGTGGTACATAGGGCAGCACCTGTGGCTCAAAGGAGTAGGGCACAAGCCCCATATACCAGAGGTGGTGGGTTCAAACCCAGGCCCGGCCAAAAACTTCAAAAAAAAAAAAAAAATGTGGTACATATACATTATGGACTATCATATAGCCACAAAAAATAATGAAATTCTGCCATGCACAGCAACATGGATTGGACTAGAGGTAATTATGTTAAGGTAAATAGTCAGGGACATAAAGACAAATGTTACTTTTTCTCAGTTATATGTGGGAGCTAAAACTGAAAACAATGGATATCATGGGAGACAGAGAGTAGAATGATAGTTACCAGACACTGGGAAGATAAACAGGAAGGAGGGGGTAAAGTTGGGATGGTTAAGGATTCAAAAATATTGTTAGAGGCTTTGGTGTGGTGGGAGCTGGTCAGTGTGGTCCATATGCCCATTGCTGTAGCAGAAAGTGCTGAATATCTCACCTGAAAAGAAATCCCAGACTAGGAAAGGAGAAGAAGACATGGCTGGTTCTCAGGTAAATATATCAAGGAACTGTTGACATTCAGGGATGTGGCTATAGAATTCTCTCCAGAGGAGCTGGTATGCCTAGACACTGCTCAGCAGAATTTTACAAGGATGTGATGATAGAGAACCACAAAGCTCCCTGGGTCTTGCTGCCACTAAGACAGACCTAATCCCATGTCTGGAGCAAAGAAAAGAGCCCGGGAATGTGAAGAGAGAGGAGACAACAGCTAAATACCTAGATTCTTCTGCTGGAGGAACCTGGGAAGATGGAGGCTGAGTAAGAGCTTCTGTACAACCCGGTGTGGTGAGATTGAGGGGAGAAGACTCCAGGCATCTCTGGCTGGTGGGATCTGCCCAGAACATCCCTTTGGGGACACAGGGAGATGGCGAGAGACTTCTGGACCCCACGAGGAGGAGAAAAGCAGTGGAGAACTGGCAAGTGGTGGGCGCATTTGTTTGGTTGAAAGCTGCACGCAGCTGTAACTATAGCAACAGCAAGACTGCAAGCAGAAAAGGTCTTGCCTGTGGGCTGTTTTGTTTTTTGGACTTGGGCACTCAATTGAACTGCCTTGGTGATACAGGATTCCACCACTCAGAGCTGGATAGGGAGCCCTCCATTCTCTAGGCCCAGGTGAGCTCAGAAATCAGACCCCCCATTTCCAGGCATAAGCCGACTTTTTTGGGACACATCCTCTGAGCTCTGATAAGATCATGAACAAAGCAGTCTGAGATGGTTTTTTTTGGGTGGTTCCACCTTGAGTAGGAGCATATACCCTAATGCCTTCTCAGAGACAAAGACTGTAAAGGACCTGATAACCTTTCTCTAGTGGAAGGGGAACTACATTCATTCATTTGTTAATGTACTAATTAACTTTGAAAAGATGTTTTTCCATCTACCTACTCCTTGACAAGTGTAATTTGCAAGACCTAATAACCCTAGATAAAACGCCCACATAGAGACTCTCCAGATAGTTCAGTTCTTTCTCCCTTCCAGAAGCTCTGGTACTTTTTACTTCTGTATTCCTTTCTAATTTCTAATAAAAATCCTATCTTACCACTGCTCTGTGGTCCATGTGTTCATTCTTCGATCCCCCAAGACCAAGGACCTACTGAAGAGTGAAATTCTGATATCATTGGGAGGTCTTGGGCAAGAGTGTGGATGACTTTGGGCATTGTCAAGGGTCCTGGACTGAGCCACTGAGCCAGAAAGGAGCTAAGATCATTCACCTGTGGGCTACCTACACAGCCACTGTGGGAGAGCTGCCCCTGTGGGCTTTGCCCTCAGGCTCACAGTGCAGGATCGGCAGGAGACCTTGGGCAGTGACTGAGCAGCCCAAAACCGGGGACTGAGATGCTGGGGAAGAGTGGAGATCACAGTGTTTGGCAGATTATAGCCATGTCCCTTAAGGGCCTAGAGGGAGACAGGATTTGGCACACTGAATAAGCGGGCAGCCACATCAGGAGAGATCCCAGTGATAAGTGCTTTCCCAGGAAAGCTTCTGGTTAGCCATGGTTCACAGTTTAAAGTGTCTTTTAAGCGGGCTGAGGAGACATTTAGGCTCTCAAGCCTGCAGGGTCTGAGAAATCAGCAGAGGCCTCCAGTATCCATCTCCTATGGCTGTAACAGCATTGTAATTAACATCTCATACCTCAGAAGATCACCTGTTGCCTGGACAATATTCAGCATGATATATATACTGTTTTGTTTTTCGGGATTTTTTCCCCTGAATTTTGACATTTTTCATCTAGATTTCTCCTTTTTTCTTTTCTTTCCTCATTTTTCTAGTTTAAATACAATTTTTCCGTTGTTGCCTTCTTTAACAATTAGAACTTCACTTTTGCTAGTGTTTCTGTTTCTATTATTTGTTTTTTTTGCCCAATTTTATCCTATAAGGGTTTTTGTTTGTTTGTTTTGGTTTGATTTATGGTATTTTTTGTCTTTCCTCTCTATTTGGTGAAGGTGGGGTACTGTGTCTAAACAGGCTGGCAAAGAGCTATTGACCTCAAGGGAACCACCTAACCCAACATCCCCAGAGGCTGGGGGTTTTTAAGGTTTGGTCAAAGTATCCTACTATACATCTATATTACTACTGTCTCTCTCCTTCTGTGCCTGTCTTCTTTTTGTCAATATTCCCTTTTAATCACCCCCTCTCCTTTCTCTTTTTTCTTTCTTTTTAAACTTTTTTTTTCCCCTTCTTGCTCTTCAATCTTCTTATCCTTCTGGTCCTGTAACAAAAGGACTCATCAAAACCTTAGGCCAAGGGCACAGTAACTTAAAGAGCAAGAGGAAGTGAAAGAAAAATTAGGGCAAGGAAACAGAAACTTATGAGGAAGAATCAGCAGAAAAATCTTGGCAACATTAAATACCAGTCCAGAGCAACCCCTTCAAGAGAATGGTAGCTATTACAGAGGATTCTATCTATAAAGAAATGTTAGAAATGACAGAAGGGGAATTCAAAATACAGATGATAAAAACAATGAAGGAAATGAAGGAAACAATGAAGGAAATTGTTGATAAAGTAAAAAATAACCAAAAGGAAATCCAAAAACAGAACCAAATAAGAGATGAATGATATGAAGAATGAAGAAAGGATATAGCATAGCTAAAGAAACTGAAGCAGTCAATTGGGGAACTTAAAGACTCAATAGAAAAAATCAACAACAGATTAGACCATGCAGAAGAAAGAATCTCAGAGGTAGAGGACAAAACTCTTGAGATAACTCAGATAGTTAAAGAGGCAGAAAAAAAGAGAGAGAAAGGAAAAGTTATTGACAGAATTATGGGACTTAAGGAAGCATCCAAACATATAAGTTATAGGTATCCCAGAAGGGGAAGAAGAATGCCCCAGAGGAATGGAAGCCATACTAGAGAATATTATAAATGAAAATTTTCCAAATATCACCAAAGACTCTGATACACTTCTTTCAGAGGGAAATCGGACCCAAGGTCACCTCAACTCTAATGGAGCTTCTTCAAGACACATTGTGATAAACCTGTCCAAAGTCAAGACAAAAGAAAAGATTCTGTAAGCTGCCTGGAGTAAGCGCCAATTGACCTACAGGGGCAAATCCATCAGGGTGACTGTAGATTTCTCTAATGAAAATTTTCAAGCCAGAAGACAATGGACAGCTACCTTTAACCTACTTAAACAGAACAATTTCCAGCCCAGAATTCTATATCCTGCTAAGCTAAGCTTTAAAATTGATGGAGAAATCAAGTCATTTACTGATAAGCAAACATTGAGGAAGTTTACCTCAATAAGACCATCTCTACAGGAAATACTTCAACCTGTTCTACACATTGACCATCACAATGGACCATCAGCAAAATAAACAGAAAGAAATGAAAGGACAGAACCTAACTTCCACAATGATGCAAAAGACAAAACTAAGCAATGGACTTTCACCAAATAAGATGAATAGAATGCTACCACACTTATCAATTATCTCAATAAATGTTAATTGGCTTGAATTCCCCACCAAAGAGGTATAGATTGCCTAATTGGACTAAAAAACACAAGTCTGCTGTCTGCAGGAATCACACCTCACATCAAAAGACAATTAAAACTCAGAGTTAAGGGTTAAGTCAATTTTTCAGGCAAACAGAATTCAGAAGAAAAGAAGGGTTGCAATCTTATTTTCAGATACATGTGGATTTAAAGCAACCAAAGTAAAAAAAGACAAAAGATGGTCACTTCATATTGGTCAAGGGAAAGAAACAATAGGAAGACACTTCAATTCTAAGTATTTATGCACCCAATTCAAATGATCCTAGATTCTTGAAACAGACCTTACTCAGTCTGA